>JAHDVE020006188.1:0-109058 GCA_022606495.2 Halesus radiatus
ATTGAACCCAGGACATCTGCCTTACCGGGACAATACTCTACAATTCAGCTGATGTAAACAGATTATTTTAAATATTTCATTTCAAGATTTACTAAAACTATCCTGAATTAATTCCCATATTTTTAGTTGATATCTTTTTTTCGTTATTTGTATAATTTCAAAGTTTCTCCCAAATATATTTGCAATTAAGGTAGTTAGTATCTGGGATATACTTATCTGATTGTTATATTCTATAATTCTAGAACGAATATTAAATTTATTAAAATAACTTATTAAACTTCAATAAGGTTATATTGAAAACTTACTCTTAATCATTTAAACAATTATCTCTCATGATGAAAAACTACTAAAAATTGCGGCAATAAAAATGCAAATAAAAATCAATTGAGTTTCCAACCAGCACCATTTAAAAACCTATTCTTGTTGCATTATTCCTCATTGCCATTCTAGCGAGCGAATATCTGGTCGTTGGAACCTGCAGTGAATAAATTAGCATTCACATTAAACTTATCAGAATTGGATTTGCGCAACACCTTTCTGCCACATAATTCTTAACTTGTAATTAAATTTACCCGAGGAGCAGAGCGAAGGCATTATTAAATTATAACTTCAGTGAGAGATAATGCAATTCCACCGTTTAAAACGCTAAGAATATTGAAAGAGTATTATAATGTGTGGTATAACCCAAGGTTGTGCATAGGGGCCACTTTTATTTAATAGTAGCAGATGTGTACCCGGTCTTGCTCGGGATTATTTTATATTTTTGGAATAAAGTTATGAAGTTATGAATTGTTGTTTGTCGTTTGGGTGCCATAATTGATTTGACAATGAAAGTAATGGCTTGTGACGACTATTGTGATCTCTAAACAAACAAATAAAGAAAAATTCATTTGAAAATTTTATTTCATTCCAAACATTTATTTTTTCAAATATATCTTAAGTAGGTACCTACTTATTTTTTCCATTTTGAAAATATTGTACCCAAATAAACCTTCTTCTTTTGAATATGTAATCTGTGACTAACCAGAGTGGTATATCTATGGATTAAGCTCAATGGAATATGTCGGGTTCGATCTTTTTCAAACTCAATTTCAAAACGTAATTGGAACATTTTTACATTTTGTATTTTATTTAAACTACTCTTTAAACCTTCCCGGCACCAATAAGAATAAACTGTGCTATTTGAAGCTAAACCAGTACAGTATACTCGTATTTCGAGAAATTCGAGGAGACACAGACAAACAAACAAACTGTGAAACTTTTGTTAAACTGTAAGTTCACTTAGTGATGATGCATTTCTCTTCGATAAACCACTTATTATCACATGTTTTCGCATCAGTGGTAAATATTCTCAGAATCGCCCAGAACACAATTCAGAATCAATACATTGCTTAAAATGACATCAGCGGTGTTTGGTGGGCAGATCTGAATAACCAGGTACTTTTAAACCATCCCTTTTCCCATCTCCCTCCTTTTTCCATTACCTCCAGTCTAACAACATCCCCCAATTAATTGGAAATGTAATAGTCCCACTGGCTCCAGTCAGTTGGGAATCTTGTGCGGTAATCAATGTAAAATCATTTTATAATAGTGGTGTGTATATGTTAATATATGTGGTATTATAAATTTGAAGGTGTTTTAATATATGGTATACCCCAAGGCTTCCCAGTGGGTCCTCTTTTATTTAATAATCAAACACTTCAAGAGCTTGTACGGTTATAGCACTGAAGAGATAAACCGATAGAAGTCTATTATGGGCGTGTTCGCATGCTCGAAGAAATTTTATTTCTTCTGATGAAATTTATTCTTGTCCAGGTAATCAATCTCATTAGCTTGACTCGGGTCTGTGATTAGAAAGGTTTTATTTAAATTGGCAATCATTTTTTTAAATCGGTATTGAACACACGTGTATGGATTCTCCCTATTCAGTGGATTTGAACACCTATCGCTTTCAACCAAATCATTCTTAACACATCGTTAAATTTTTTCATGGAATAGTTAAGCCGTTTTTAATTGTAAGTTTATTATGAGAGTGTAGTAAGGTATGCGTAGCTATTATATTATATTTTCAGTCGGGGTAGCATATTATTTCCTTTTTTATTTAAAATTAACTCAAAAGCGATAAAACTGCCAGAGATATGGGTAATTAAAATTATTTGTACATTCAGATACAGGTAGGAACTTACATATTTTTTCTTCTTAAAACGTGGATATGGCAATTGTTTATTGTGGTTAATTAGTTGTCATGGATACGTAAATCAACCGTGAGATCATCTAGTGAGCCTTATTAGAGCAATGACCACTGACAGAGCCATCTGACCATGTCACGATTAAATAATCATGTTTAGAAATTGCTTCGTGTTCAAATACATCATGGTAATTAACTTGAATTTTTAATTGTTAACTTACTATTTTCAAGGTCATTGATAGAAGATATAATTGTTCTTAAACTAAGTGTGACAGCAAGGTTAACAACATATTTAGTCAATCATAATATGAAACAATTTTTGTTGGCACTTTGAAGTGTATTTTATTTAGTCGTTGCTTTGAAGTTACCGAACAAGATGACAATGATTTTATAAGGAATAAATAATTTGACCCCTTTGCCTGAACTGTAAGCTCCTTGACTCTGGACCCCGATGTCACGGGCTTAAGTCTTTATGAGGGATATATATATAGAGATATAAGCAATTTATTAATTACAGGCTGTTTAATTTACAAATATGTTTTTTTAAACTATATATAATTCTCAGTTTCACCTTTGTGATACATGGAGTAAACATCGTTGTTCGAAATATGGGCAAAATTAATGAGGTCAATTGGCTACATTGAGATAACACAGGCTTCAGTCGATTACGAGCCCTCGTCGATTATGGATTTACAAAGATTACTGCAAAATGCCTACATGACTGCACAAGTTGTTGTGGAACAAATACAAAAAGCAATGGTGTAACCTTTTCTCGGTTTTACCATTATCCAATGTATTGTAAATTGACCTTTCTATTGCTAAAAAAAAGTCAAAGAGCATTGGAAGTTGGCACACATTGCCGGAAAGAAGTGCTCTGGGCAACGGCGGTGCATTTCGTTCGTTCGCGGTCGGAAGGATTCGGTCGACATCGACAGCCGCTTCATCTCCCTTTGTATTTATCGCATGGGAACAACTTTGTAGAGTGATTTTGAAATAATGATATATATGTACAGAATTCAGAAAAAGCGTGAATAGTGAATTAATAATTTTTTTTTTTATATTGCTTTTTCTTGAATTTATTTTCATATTAATATTAATAAACAAAATAGTTTATTTTTTAATTTCTAACATAAATTTGTTATTCAATGTTTTAAAATATATATTTTTTTTAATTACGTACCTACATTAATCAATTATTGTTTATGTTTATAATTTGTCTATTCTTACAATATATGTGTCTATGTTTTCATTTATCTAAACTTCTCATTATTATTTTTTAGTATTGTATATATTCCTGGTGAAGAAAGCATCGCTTTCGAAACATGTTATTTATATATTAAAAAAACTGGTGTTTTCAAAGTATTTTTTAATTAATTTATCAATAATGACACTACAGAGTGAACACCAATCTTTTGAAGAAATTATAATATAATTATTGACAGATTAACTGTTTTAGTGTTTAATTCGTAGAACTCCACTAAATTTTAAAAAATGTTGGCAGAATTTCTATTTTATAAGCAGCAATCACTGTGCAACTGTTTTTTAGTATTCTATATATTCCTGATGAAGAAAGCATAGCTTTCGAAAAATGTTGATATGTGTATATTAATAAAGTGGCGAATACAAAATAATATTGAATTCATTTTATGATAATGACGCCACAAAGTGAATACCAATCTTTTGAAGAAATTATAATTATTCTAAAGAGTATGTTAATTAGATTGGGTTAGATTATGTTTTGAACGAGTTTTTTTGATATTTTTAATAACTTTATATCACTTTTAAAAAGTGTGCCGTTTCAGTATCGTGTTGATTTATCCGGTCACCGCCAACCTGCGAAATTACAACAGTTGATTCGATCGCTTATTGAAATACTGGTAGAAAAAACGGAGCCTGTATCTAAAATCAATGTAATCTTGTTTGTTTGTTTGTCCTAGATTTTCTGGAAAATTTCTAGTCCGGTTTCGCTGAAAATATCCATTTATTCTTATTAGTGGCGGGAAGGTTTAGAGAGTAGTTTGTATAAAATCGAATTTGTAAAACTGTTGATATAACGTTTGAAAATTAGTATGAAAAACATTGAACCCGCCATGTTTTATTTAGGTTAGCCCATAGATATAACACTCTAGTTAGCCACAGATCGCATATTCAAAAGAAGAAGGTTTTTTTGGGTAGAATATTTTCAAAATGTAAAACTCTAGTAGGTACCTACATAATAACATTATGATACATTTAGATACATTTTGAAAAAAATAAACATTTAGAATGAAATAAAATATTCATATGAATGTTTCTTTATTTGGAGATAGTTACTTTCGCCGTCAAATGAATTATTGTACCCGAGCAAGACCGGGTACAAATCAGCTTGTAATAAATAAAAATGTGAATTACTTGCACCACAACCGTAATGGAATATTATCTCTACTTAATTATCACGATAAATTTATTATCGAGTTTTTGGTGATGTATAAAAAGAATGTGATGTTTATCTACCTACGTAGATGCATTACACTCTCTCAATTCATTTGCCAAATAATGCAATCAAATCGATGCTGTCAGTAGGTAGTAATTTTATGGATAGTACAGAATCCCATTAAATTAATATTAATCGAAAATTGACGACATAAATTAATTACCTTTCATGCAGAGGCAACAAATTGGATACGTATTTTCCACAATGGACGCTTATGTTATTGCAGTGAGCCAGGTATAATAATGTTTGATCAACGAATAATTTGGCATGTTGCATATAAAAACCAATCGATGGCCTCTATGGTTGAGGGGTAAGGCTCTCGACTTCGAATCCGAAGGTCGCGGGTTCAAATCCCGGCGTGCGCAAGTAAATTTTATTTAATTAATTTATGCTGTTCCACAATTAATTCATTAAAAATAATATATAGTATATTTACGCAAGTTCCAGAGTGGAAGATACTCTCAGTATCTCCCTGGTGAAAGACCACCATTCATAATTGAAACGTTGCTTTAAATGGCTTTTAGCCGTGTTTGGTGACCAGATCTGAAAAGCCAGATATTTCCCCACCGGTATTCGCGTAAAAAAAAAACACTGAGGAGAGATGTACATTTGTGCATGTATTTATTTGCTAGCTGGAGTACCCGGCGTTACCCTGGGTTATGAATAATTTAGAGTAATATTTTAGTTTGTGATGTGTTACCCCCGATCCAGTAATTTTCTTCTTATTTTGAACATCGCCTGTTCAAAATTTCATCAACAAGTTCCAAAATTCTGCTTTAAATTGTGAAAAGGGGGGGTGTGGTAATTTTTAAATATCGCATATAGACAGTTACCTTCCTCCTGTTTCGAAGGTCGAATGTGTAAAATTTCATCAAGCTTGGATTAAAACTGTAGATTTGTATAAAAAACAAACAAACAACGGGACACTCTTCTTTGTATGTTACTAGCTGAAGTATCCATCGTTGCCCGGAGTTATATGTGGTTTGGAGGAAAGTTTTGAGGTTGTGATGTGCTACCGTACCCCTACAACTACCCCTACTCCTACCTTATTTTAAACTTGAAGTGTGCTTGATTTGATCAATGAGTACCGAAAGTCTGCTTTAAAGGGTGGGAAAGGGAGATGGGGGTTGTGTGTTACCCTATCACAAATAAATAACAAAATTACGTCAAAGGGGGTGATTTTTCGAAATTAAATATAGACAGAGACCTTCCTCTTGTTTCAAAAGTCAAGTGTGCAACATTTCATGAAGTTCGCAATAAAACTGTAAATTTGTGTAGAGAACCAACAAACACACAAACATTGCCCGCGTTTTCCTTATATAATGGAAAAAGATGTAGATTGATATATTGTATTACATAGATACACTTATATAGCATTTAACATTATAGAAAATACATTATTTTGTATAATAAATAATATCAAATGAGAATACTTAAAAAACTGAGAATAATTGAAATGTGTACCTACAAGTGCTTTTATATCTTGTCATGTCGATATTAGTTCCCAGCTAGGCAGATTGCCTGTTCTAAGCTCCAGTTGAACGTGGTGTATTGTTATGAAATTACTGTTTTTCTTCAATCTATCTACTAAGTTGCTATGACTGCATCAAACTTCAAGATTACCTCAATCATCTTTTTGTGTAATGCACATTGAACAAATTAGTTATTAATATTTCAAAATGTAACAAATTATCATTCACACGTTACAAAAAGAAGATTAATTTTAATTACAATTTAAACGATACACATATCACTGAAGTAGAATCTATTCGAAAACTTGGGGTAGTACTGGGTGTGAGAGTAAAATTTATCAAACAAACTAATGAGGTTATCAATAAAGCCAATAAAATGCTGGGATTTATAATTTGTACTTCAAAACCTTTCACAATTTACTCTATACTCCCTTTACACAGCGCATAATAGCCTGGACTCGCCGGATTTCTTTAACTGTATAAACATTCAGATACCTTAAAGACCAAACCAACAAACCGTTTTTTTTTGCCCACATGCAGGACCAATCTTATAATAAATTCACCAATTCCCCGCATTTTTGCGCAATATAACGCACAATTTCGCATTATCGACATTCTTCGCGATACCCTTTCAAAATATCGAACCGAAGTAATACGTACGACCACAAAATTGATGCGCGAGTATAAAATGTATCAAGAGCTTCTCCTGTCCTGATCCTTCTCTTCATCTCCCCCCTTCCTTCCTATTTTTTTTTCTTCTTTTAAAACTTATATATTTAACCACTGTTAGCACAAGAAACTTTTTTGGCTTACCTTTTGTTAAACTTTCTTTGTATACTCGTATATATTTGTATTAAAAGCTGTTTGTTTCTTAAAAAATAAATAAATTAATTAATAGTTGTGAATAATAATATGTGACATTGTTTAGTATTTTATCAGACTACCCTCTACCCAGGCCAATTAACCATTTGGTTTTTGGATCAATATAAGACGTTTTATATATTCTAATATTTATTTCTATGGGTAGTTTTTTTTTAATTTGGTTAGTAAAATATATTATCACATATAAGACAGATAAGAAAATACAAAAACCAAGTAACCCGTTTTTTCAAGTTTGGAAATAGCTTATATATAAATTTAGGAGAATGCATCAAGCGAAGAGATTTCATGTTTTTTTGTTGGGTCTGCCTTTTGTAAAGTGATTTATTGCTTGGGATTATTGGCTAGGGTCATTATCCTAAAAGGAGAAATCCGAAATAACCGAGATCTTCCGAATGCCCCAAAGCAGAATTCGAGAATTCGCTAAAAATAAGATAAAAACACGTTTTGACGACTTCTGGTGCCAAACAGTTGAGATCCTTGGCTGCGAATTCAGTGGCTGCAGGTCTAAACTACGCTTGCGGTAAGAAATTTCGTTGTAAGAACATTCACCCGGGGGAATCTTCGCCGCACATAATTCACTGTGGAAAACATTCTCGGCACACAAATCACTGCAAGATCACATAATAACCTAACCTAACCTAATCTAACCTAACCTAAACTAACTTAACCTTACTTAACCTAACTGAATCTAACCAACCTAACCTATCCTACCCTTACCAAACATAACCTAACCTAACCTAACAGAACTGTTATATCATCTATTTCCTTTACTATTTGTAGATTTTTTTGAATAAGTGTTATCCAAGAAATAACAAATAATGTAACCAGATGTAAGTATCCAGGCACTTCCAAGCCTTTATTATTCACGTCTTTTTCCCCTCTCATCTCCTGTTAGCTTCATATCTTACTAAAATAAGAGATGCCGTTGTCATATACGCTTTAAAAAGTCTGCACTCTTGTGCGGTAATCGCCAAAAAAAAATCAACTAATCTAACCTAACCTAAGCTAACCTAACCTAACTTAACCTAACCTAACTGAATCTAACCAACCTAACCTATCCTACCCTTACCAAACATAACCTAACAGAAC
Source organism: Halesus radiatus (assembly GCA_022606495.2). Taxonomy (NCBI): domain Eukaryota; kingdom Metazoa; phylum Arthropoda; class Insecta; order Trichoptera; family Limnephilidae; genus Halesus; species Halesus radiatus. Next base: position 8,105 of record JAHDVE020006188.1, read on the forward strand.
TGTTATATCATCTATTTCCTTTACTATTTGTAGATTTTTTTGAATAAGTGTTATCCAAGAAATAACAAATAATGTAACCAGATGTAAGTATCCAGGCACTTCCAAGCCTTTATTATTCACGTCTTTTTCCCCTCTCATCTTCTGTTAGCTTCATATCTTACTAAAATAAGAGATGCCGTAGTCATATACGCTTCAAAAAGTCTGCACTCTTGTGCGGTAATCGCCAAAAAAAAATCAACAGCCAAAAGTTTTTAATGTGTGTATCATGTCCATATTGTCGGTAATCCATATATTAATACTTCGATTTTATCGGCGGAGTTATTATTCAAATCGTTTGATTTTGACTGGTGTTCTCCCATATTTCGCCCTGCAATGGGGTCTATTATGGCGTGAACCGCATTTGTGTAACCCATTACATTTTCAAATCACTCAAATTTGATCGAATATTTCATGTTTCGAACATCACTCCTACGTTTTTAAATTCACTACGGAAGAAATTTGCGTGCACCTCAAGAAATTAGGTTTAATTTATGCGAACTACTTTAAACCACAACCATGTTAGTTAAGTGAACTTATTGATGCTCTTCCACACTTTAATACAGTAATGCAGTTATATAAATGTATAACTAAATCCTGGAATCGTATATAAATCACTTAACAAAGCGTAATAATAATCAATGGTGCGAACATTTTTGTAACTGGGTTCTCAACGATGGAATGAAGTTATGACAGTTTATTTTATTTATTAGAATAAATTTTTGTTCTTCATTTTTTCTGCTGTGAAGCAAATTCGTCATTTCTGAAAATCCCATAACGCAGATTGTGGATTTGATTGCGCTCATTCAATGGTTTGAATAAAAGTAGCTTTCCTTGAAAATATAGGGTGTGCTAATAAGGAATGTAAGAGATTTTTTTAAAACTATACGATAGTTATTTTAATAATGTTTTGTATGATTGGAGCACATAGGATTGCAGCTAGATTTTTTTTTTTTAATTTTGATTTGGATTTTTTTTTAAATGTACTTCTTGAGTCCCTTCCTCATTACTGAGGATCAAGACTCCCACTCTAATATTCTTCGTGTACAAGGTTTCCCTTCCTCGTGATTCCGTGCTACGTGGAGTGTTGCGGACACCGACGTTCCGGACGCCTGCGAAATTTGTCACTCCAACGCATCGGAGACCTTCCTCTGCTTCTTCTGCCTTCCAATTTATCGATAAAAAAATTGTGGTCTCAATTCACATCACTATTTTAGCTTTTTGAATTCTTCGCCTTATATTTAAATTTAAAAAATAGGTACTCAAGAAATAACGCCACAAGCTGAAAAAGAATAGCTTCGACTTAATTGTTATAACGTCAAAAATTCCAGATAAAATCTATTTAATTTCCGAAACTCTAGAGGTCTAAGTAGCACCGACTTTGCTTTTTTTGGCAATATATGTATGCGTTATTACCTAGTAGGTTAACCCTTTGACACCCGCATTATTGTTTTCTCGTACAGGGCATACTTTTTGCTTGATAACTAGAATATGTGAGAAAAAAAAGATTTTTTTGTTGTATTTAATACAGCTAATACCATTATGTACAAATATACCTACAGGTTTACCTGACTTAATTTAATCATTGATTCCTGGCATTATTTGTAGCAAAAAATGTAAATGATATTTTCTTGCTCGGCGACATTATTTGTAGTTTTTTTCCAAAAACTGGTCACTTCGTCACTGGTCGCTCACCCAAGTAGTCACCTAACCCCTCACCTCCACCCCAACTGTTAAATAAAAACATTTTTTAATGTCTTAGGGTGATTTTAAAAATTCATAAAAAATGTTGCCAGAGACCAAAATTTTATTTACATTTTTTTTATTTTTTTTTATATGATACCGTACAAGAGTCCCAACTGCTCCCAACCGTCTGGAGCCAGTGGGACTATGGCATCCCCAATTGGGGAATGTTGTGAGGCTGAAGGTACTGGGGAGGGGAAGGAGAAGGTGAAGAGGAAGGTGGGGAAATACCTGGCTATTCAGATCTGGTTACCAAACACGGCTAAAAGCCATTTCAAGCAACGTTTCAATTCTGAACGGTGGTCTTTCACCAGGGCGATACTGAGAGTATCTTCCACTCTGGAACGTGCGCAAATGTACCATATATATATTTGTTACACCGAATAAGGTCATTTAACAATCTGTGGCTAACCAGAGTGTTATATCTATGCGCTAACCTAAATAAAACATGGCGGGTTCAATGTTTTTCATAATAATTTTAAAATGTTATAGCAACAGTTTTACACATTGTATTTCATTCAAACTACTTTCTTAACCTTCTCGGCACGAATAAGAACAAACTGTGATATTTTCAGCGAAACCGGTCTAGTAATTTTCGAAAAAATTGACAACAAACAAACAAAAAGTTATTAGAAAAAAAATCACAAATTTTGTGTAAATTTCAATTAAACCGGAAGTCAAAAAGGGAAAGGAAATTGATTTTATAAAATTATTCTGCAAAGAAACGTCGTATTTACAACTTTTCTGAGGCTCTCTCCAATCGGAGGTTGACATTCATCAGAGCAATCCATACCCTGCGGGTTAGAAACAGTTCAAAAGAATTGGGCTTTAGCTCACCCCATTATTAATATAATCTATTTTTTTTATTCAGATTAGACATCATTACTTGATACATTGACCGGTAACTGGGTCAACAAATGCATCGTGTTCCTACCCAAGCGTCGCGCGTTCAATCTTTTGCTAACTAAGTCCTCGATAATTGCAACAGCAATATCTTCTGCGTATGGCACTAACCCTACCCCTACCCCTACCCCTACTTCTATTCCTACCCAGTAATTTTCCTCTTATTTTCATCTTCAAGTACGCAAAATTTCACCACGAAGCTAGAAAATTGTGCTATGGTTGGAAAAGGGGGATGGGTTTGGTTTTTCGAAATGTTATTTGGACAGTGACCTTTCTGTTATTTTGAAGGTCAAGTGTACAAAAAATTATTAACTTCGAATTAAAACTGTAGATTCGTATAAAAAACAAGCATGTATTATGTCATCACTTATCAATACACTCTGTATGTGAGATTTAGTTCCATTTTATCTTCCCGTCTCGCTGGTTATACGACGCGTTTCGACATGAAATCTATTTGTTTGTCAGTTGGTTATAATAGTAATTCATCTTTCGTGATATTTCTTTCATTCAGCAGCCGCCATCAGCGACGCGATAGATTTATGCTTCACGGTTACGACTGAGTTACCAAACGACTGTTTCTGTATTTTATCATCTTCGCGTTTCCGTGATTTGGGAGTATACAGTATTAATAGAGTTTGTGATTTCAATAGAAAAACATACTTACGTAAAATGGTAGTAAAAAAAAAATACATATTGAAGTTTCGTATAGTGCATTAATTAAGTTTGAACGTTAAATTGAGAAATGTAAAAATGTAGAATTCTAGTGGACAATTTAAATTTAAATACTTTAAAAAAATATACTTATTCGAAACAGCAAATGAAATGAAAGTGAAAAATGATTGTAAAAACCGACAGATCTAAACGCTTCGCTTACATCTAACGTCATCCTTTCCCGATGGGGACGTCATCTGACCCGAGGCGGTTTGAAGTCTATCTCATTGGGAATACAATCGTAGATTAAAAAAGGAAAAAAAAATCCCTCAACTTTATGAAAAAAATCTTTGTTGGTCTTTTCCATGTTACAAAATAATATTTTTCTGCAGAACTAAAGAAATTTCATTATTTCACTGATATTAGCGACATAACAACAAGTAATAATTCGGCGATTCACTAAAACGTCTGTGGTTAGTGAATATTATGTCGCAGGTTACAAAAAATATTTTTAAATACAATTATCACAATTAACGCAAGAAACTGTTCGTTTTTTGTACAAAAAGGGATCTTCAGTAATTAAATTATTTTAATAACAACCAAAATTTGTTAATTAATATTCCGTTCAAATTTGTTATTTCCATAAAATCTCCATAGTCTCTGCGCACACTATCGCCTAGTAGATTCCCAAGGTTTGCACACTTGGTACGGTTTACCGGGAGTATGTTTTGTATGAACTATTTCTTAGGACATAATGTTCCATAGTCATTGAATTCATAACGCACATATGGAATTCGTTTCGGACTCACTCACGGGCAGTAATTACTTATAAGGACGGGTGGATTTTTTTGCCTGGAATTTGAATTTAAAAGTATGTTAAAATGGCGATACAAGTTTGTTTTATTTTTTTATGAGAGTTAACTGTGCAATCGCACTTTACATAAAACCGCAAATGCATCTGACCATGACTTAAAAATTAATCTTTTTTCACGGGTATAAATGAATTCAGAAAGTAACATTGATTTTACTATGAAAATGTGCACCCCTTGCCGGTACTGTCAATTGATTTGGATTGTGTCTAATTATTTCTATATCTCTGTAAATATTCTAAACCAGTTGCTCGGCAATTAATTATTTAAGTAGGTAGGTACTTATAAAAGACAACCGAATAAAAAGTTATGTCGATAAACTGGGAAAAAAATAGGTTTCGCTCACCATGCCACGATGCGCGTTCTTCAGTGGTAGCCGGCGGTAATCTGGCTGTAATAGACGTATCATGCGTTTTATGTTTGTGCAACGTTTTTTTTCTCGTGTTCAGCACTTATACACAATATTTTATTTATATACATCTATTAATAAAATTATTGGCGTAATTAATAAATGTACACTTTTCATTATTATCCAACTTCAAAATTACAAAATTCTAAATATGTACCCTGTACACTGTACAGTATCAGAGCTTGATGGATTTTCTAGCATCGTAAGAGAAGGGTTAAAAACAATCGATATTTAAGTTATTTATTGTTTTTGTGTTTAATTCGTAGAACTCCATTTAATTTATTTTTAATTTAATGTAAATCAAATTTAATAATGTTATTATTAAATTTAATTTAGATGAAATTTAAAAAAAACATATTTAAGTTGTTGAATATAATTCGTAAAAAGTTTAAAAAATTGACTGGTGTTCCTCAATGATAGATCAAAATTTAGAATAACTTCGCAATGTAGTTTTCGATTGTGATTACATCAGTCAGTGATTAAATATTATACAGCATTATAATGGACTACGCAATTTTTTTAAAATCTGTATGTTGTACGAGTATGTGCGAATTTTTAGAGATAGCTGAACCAACTCATAATCAACTCCCACCCAATCACTGTAAGCCACAATTCAACGCGCAGTGTTTGAAAGATCAATATAAAACAGACGTTCGTTAACAGGAAAACGAAGATAAATAATGATTGTTTTAATCAACGGTATCGCTCATAGAATTGGAGGCCGCAATCGACAGAGAACTAAACGCCATTCATTTTATCGCTTGGATTGATTCAATTGTTTATCAATTAAAATGCTTTCCTTTGCTTGAATTTTTCACAAAGTGATACATAAAACAATTGAATTCACTGCCTAGTTTTGGTAAAATAATTTTTCTTACATTTAACTCTTGCAATATGAAAATAACTGCACTTTAACTTGATTTACCCTTTAAAATGGGAGTTTGATTTTTGATTCACGCCGGACGAGAAGATTAACATTTTTTTAAACATATTACTTTGTTGCATTAACCAGTGAAGTTTCCGCTATTTAAAAATAAAACATTAAATTTTGTAAATGATGGAATAGAAAGAGGGAAAAAACTAATATATGAAAGTGAAATTGAAAAGAATAAGAACGTAATAAAAATAAATGATTCAGTTTCTAAAAAACACTTAATAAAATAAAATTTAATATACATTTTAAATCTAATAATAGAAAAATATCATAACACACAGCAGAGGTAGGGAGTTATAACACACCTCATGATTAATTTTTTTCTTAAATGAATTTACTAAATTGTCCTGAGGATAAATATTGAATAAAGATGTTGTTGTATTTTGTGTATGTTCTTCTGAAAAATGAATGTTTTGTGTAGATAGTTTTTGATTGTAGATGTGCATTAATTGATTTGAGCGTGTGTTTCACACGGGACATGTAAATGAATCTTTCCTAGAAATTAGTTATTTTATTAATTTAATTTTAATCGCTCTAGTGAAAGACCACCATTCGGAATCGAAACGTTGCTCGAAATGGCTTTAGCCGTGTTTGGTGGCCAAATCTAAATAGCTAGGTACTTCCCCATGTTTCTCTCCCTCATTTCCTTCCCCATTCCACTTCATTCAACGTCACCGCATACCCTAATTGGGGATTCCATAGTCTCACTGGCTCCAGATGCTTGGAAGCAGTTGGGACTCTTGTGCGGTTCTCACAGTTTATTAAAAATCACTTCTCCATTTGGAATATGTAAATTGAACTTGAACAAATTTGATTGTTAGTTAGGTGAATGAAGTGGTCTAAAATGTATCTCATATTTGTCTGAGAGCCCTATCCGATCTCTCTTTGGTCCATGTTTCGTCTTTCGTCTCCTGATGACGTCATTTATCAAACCCTGAGCCGGCCGGGGCCCAGGCGGACCGTATTACTCACCAGTCCGCCGGTCTGAATTTCCATTTCTTTTCTCTAAGACAAGAGAATAATTTATTATTATTTATCTCTATCTCGCCTCTGTATTTATCTCCGTGCCATTTTCCGTGGCGGGCTTGTATCCGAGATGTTGTTTCTTGTTTCCAAGTCTGGATGTTGTATATCGCAGGGCAATTGAATATGTTTATTCTGCGACTAGACAACATAAGGACGCCTGCTCCGTGGTGAGATGATTGGGGTTGTTTCTCTAGGACATTTCAGCAACAAATTTAAGTAACTAAGGTCGCCGTGAACGTTTGAATTCAACAGCCAGAAATGTGAAAAAACGACGTTTTAGCAACTCGATTATCAAAGATACTCAAATAATAAATGTCAAAAGCATTACTTTTTGACGTTGAGGCGTATATTAGTGATACAAGAGTCATCAGAATCACCAGCATCATTAGAATCACCAGATTTAACTGCAGAAGCAACCAGGAGAATCACTATAATCATCGTAATAGCCAGATTTTCCAGAATTATCAGAATCACCGGAATCAGCATAATCACCAGAATCACTCAAATCACCGGTTAAGCCAGAATCACCAAAATCACCAGAATCACCATAATGATCAGAATCATAAGAATCACTAGAATCACCAAAATTGCTGGAATCACAACAATCACAACAATCACCAAAATCGCTGGAATCACAACAATCACCAGAATCACCCGAATCACTACAATCCCCAGAATCACCAGAATCACTAGAATCACTAAAGTCACAAGATTCAAAACAATCACCAGAATCAGTCGAATCACTTGAATCCCCAGAATCACCAAAATCACTAGAATGTGCAAAATCACTTGAGATAATTTTTGTTCTTGTTGTAAATTTCCTAAATTCATATTTTACTTTCCTTGCTTTATGACAACTTTTGTATAAATTTTGTACTTTATGTTGCAAAGTTGTCTCACCATGCTCACGACGGCTTTCAAAAATTGACAGAAAACATTTATCCGATATTAAAACATTATTCTAATAATAACAAAAAACGTCGCCGGTATGTTGACGTGCGCATTCCTTCACGCGAGGGAGCCCTCCGGATTGCCGGACCAATGGCGCGCCGGCTCCCGAGCCAACGCGCCCCCCGATTGGCCCGTGGTCGACCGGCCCGCTGACGTAATGCGACGGCTAACGAGATTGCCAAACAGAGCGCGAAAAATAATAACAAAGTAGTCACTATGGACAAAGGGGATTGAAAAATACAGGCACAAGTAAACACAGCAGGTGTTTGTGAGCCGCCGATGACGCATGGTAGTGCCTTGAGCGACTTGTGATGCTGTAACAGTTAGATAAATCGATAACATTCAAACAAATCTGCAATACAGTTTTACTACCAAGGTCAAATTGATAATAATGTTACACTTGTTCTCTACTTTTCTTATTACCGCACAGGAGACGCAATTTGTGAGGTGAATGAAGTGGTGAAAAGAAGAGGATGGGAAAGAGGAGAGTTGGAATGTACCTGGCTATTCAGATCTGGTCACCATCTAAAACCATTAGGAGCATCATTTCTATCACCATGACGAGATTGAGAACTGAGAGTAGTTCCCCTATGGAACTTAATGAAAACTTACCATAATAATATGCCTAACTAACTAACTAACCATCACGCCGTTTCACTGCAGGAAAAGGCAGAGAGGACGGACCGCCAAACAACTCGATCTTGGCATACACTTCTTACTTCATTCACATTCATACAACGTCTCATTCATTTTCTTCAGTTATTCTGCCTTCTGACATGGCCCGACTCGTGTATTTGATTTACTTGATCGTGCCATGTCATCCAAGGGCGTTCCCGACTTCTTCTTCCATTCACATTCGCATTATATATACTCCTTACTCTACTTCTATCGTTCATTCCCTGTACATGCTTATAATATTTCACAATTAACTAATACAAATAGTTTATTTCTGCTAGCCATGTTTTCAATATATTTGTTAACTATTATTATTTTTATAAACAATAATTATTAATCTAAAACACTCATCCAAATTGAAAAAACCTTCCGAGCAAAGATAAATGTCGCCGGCAGGACTCGAACCCGCACCCTTCTAATGTCCGGTTAGATGCTCTACCGTTGATGAGTGTTTTAGATTAATAATTATTGTTTATAAAAATAATAATTGTTACCCTTTGCGCTATGCACAAAAATCTTGTCTAAAGTTTTTAAGAACTTTAGTTTATCAATTAATATTTATTAACTATTTAATTTAAACACATTTTTTGTTATTTCAGCATTTATTAATTACGTAAGTTTGTGAATCGATCGCATCTGATTATGCTGTCTGATAGGAGAATTATTTCAGACTAGTTTTATTATATAGAATCATTAACAACCTAATTGAGAATCCTGACATCGTCGCCACTAATAAATTAAACGTACCGTCGAGGAACACAAGACAAATTGTAACATTTTTCGGTAACACGTACACAACCAACTATCGGTCTCATCCACTAACCAATAGCATGCATGGTCTGGGCAACAAGGATAGAAATATATTTGCTGACTTCATTTATGAAGTAAAGCGTCATCTACTCGTATACCCGCACTTTGACGAATCTTACAATATGTAGTATTATAGCTTGGATAATGTAGCGTTAATGATTGGTGTTATTTTCTATTTTACGTTACTGTTAAAACTTTTACAAAATTGTTCGTTACTTTATGTTTTAAAATCTCTACTAGTACTTATATTGTTTAAGGCTGAAATCCATCCAAAAGCCCAGATGGGCGTATTATCAAATAAATATTTTTTTTTTGATTCATTCAAAATATTTATGTTTTAAGTTTGTTACATATGTTTTATATATGTATATATATATATATTGTAACTAAACCTTAACTTTAAATTTAATATTTTGAATAACAAGCTCCCTTTTGGACAAACTAATGAATATATCGGGACTTTTTGCCTAATATTTTGATAAATGTATTAAAAAATATAAATGTGTTTTCATTGATGAAATTCTCACTGATGTTAAAGTGTTGGCTTTTGGAAAATAACCTTGTGTATTGATGGTGACAAATTATGACAGTTTCCTTGGTTGTATAGCTCCTCGATATCTGCTGTATTTACGCTATTTTGCTCTTTCTTACATTGTCTATTGAACAGCTGTTTTATTTATATAATGTTTTTATTTCTCAATTTATTTAATACTTGCCTATACTTCGATATTTTTGATATTTTTATAATATTTGTATTTTTATAATATTTATATTTTTGTAATATTAATGTTTTTATAATGTTTATATTTTTTATTATATTGATATTTTTTGACAATATTTGTATTTTTACTATAGTGACATTTTTATAATATTGGTATTTTTATAATGTTGATGCTTAAAATGTTGATATTTTTATAATGTTGATGCTTAAAATGTTGATATTTTTATAATATTGATATTTTTATAATATAGGTACTTTTATAATTTTGATATTTTTTATGATATTGATATTTTTATAATATTATTTAAAGCGGTGTTATAAAATTGGACTCTAGTATCTCAATAACAAAACTGTAATGCTGTTTCCATCAATTTTTTCTTTTCAAATTTTTTTTCCAACTTATGTACATAGATCACAACATGCATGCGCCTCTATATCCTAATTTTGCCCTAATTTTGAATGATGATTGTTATTTATTGTTGTGTTATATAATATTGTTATATTATATAATACTGCGACCTGCTGTGGCCCGACCCCGACAAGGATACCACCGACTGGGGCGAAAAATAGACGACACGCTGATGTGCTCTTTCCAGATCCTGAAGCCGGCCGACGAGCGCCACCTGGCGTACGGGCAGACCAACACCAAGCGTCCCGTCACCAACAAAGACAAAGAAGATTGGAAGAAAGGATCAGTACCCTCGGCCCCAGTCCCCACCCGCCACCCAACTTCACATAACTCCTATCATTTGTATTAGAGTCTTGCAATATATCGTAAGGAATACAGTTAGCATCTTTTTTTTTTTTTTTTCAATTAAGCATGTATGAAAACTTAGACCAAGCCGTATTTAATTTCGATAATCTAACTGCATCTCTTTATATGGTCTATAAATAATGTGTAATGATAGTGTCCAAAAAAAATAATTAATTAATATAGGAATAATGTAAGAATAGGAAGTAAGATTTGTACAGCGCCCCTGAGGTGATTTTTCACAAAAACGGCGCTATAAAAATCATCCGATTATTATTATTATTATTGTTGAAATAAACTCCTGCTGACAAGCTACTTGCAGTGGCTTAGCAGTTATAAGTTCCCGTTGTATATAATTAATATTATGCAATAAAAAAAATAAAAAAATAACAAATTTGGAAACTTGAGCTTAAAAGTTACATACATAAATTATGTTTCCAGAAGATTTGAGATGATTAAACACTAACATATTTTTAAAAAAAAAGCATTTTCTTTATAAATTGCCATATTTATTTATTATATAAAGACATAAGATTGTTTTAATTTTTCTTCTCTTGGCACAAGAAACTTGCCTGCCCACATTAAACCCCCCGTTCTACTTCGGTAATACCATAGGTAAATAATAAAAAAAACACTAAATATAGGGATCACAAATCAAGTCACTCGGGCATTTACAAACTATGTCATTTTTAAGAAAAATCACCCCAAAGGCGCTGTACAAATATTACATCATATTCTTTATCTAATTATATACAAACAGATACAGAAAAAAACACACTTACCTGGCAGGTCGCTTCAGTTAAACATGGTTTTATTAGAAAATTTAGAAAATTTACTCATAGAGATGATATTTTTACTGTTGCTATTTTATCCTCCTTTCTATTGATGTTACATTTATTAGAAGATTGGTGGCACAAGAATAGGTATTTATTTGAAGCATTTATAATGTTTAGGACTCGAAAAAAAAGCGTAAATTTTTAATTGATATGAATTACCTTTTATTTATTTTTACAATTTTAGTTATTTACAGTGTTGCTGGCTGTGGACGCATTTGCGCACCGATGCGTGATTTTTTTGCTTTTTCTCTAAGTAACTTTAGGTAAGTACTAACCGGCTAGCCTAGCTAAGCAGTTTACGTGTACATTTCTTCAATTTATGGATATGATTGTCTTAAAAGATGAGTTTTAAGGTTAGTTCTGAATTCTTTCTATATTAAATAAAACATTAACTTTGTTGGAGAGGTTATTTATTGAGTCACGAGTTAACATTAATGGTCATACGGAAAAGACCACAGAGAAAACATAGATATGTACCTCCCTTTCTTTTTTATGATGAAATATATGTATACATGTAGATATATATTTTTTAATTAATTTTTTCACTTTTTGCATTTCCGTTATTCTTTTCTGTAAATACATGTATAAATTTCAAGGTTTTTGCTTAGCTATTACGTTCTGACTTTCATTATGCATGAATTGTAATAAAAATAAATTAACAAAAAAATCCCTTATCACTGAAAACTCCAATATACATGAAATTACTAAAATAAACTGAAAACAGTATTTCTTGCAAAACTATGTATTTTTAACCATGTATTCAAAGAAAATTAAAATAAAATATATACATATTTGCAAAAAAAAAAAAAAATCTAAAATAAGTTCAACGTTAAGTTCAATCCTTTCTTATACATAGGAAAGATATCCCGCCATGTAAATATGTGAATTGCAGAACACTTATGTTTAAATAACAACCATTTTTCAGAGTTTGCCAATCTGATTTCAACCGATTATATTTTTAATAAAGATACACCAGTTAAATTTCTTCACCGTATTAATAAAGACAAAATATTAGATGATTTAAAAGCACTCGAAATTAGAAAATCCCTAAATTTTAATTCTAGTATAGAAAAGCCCCTATTTACCCCTTCCCCTTTGGTCGCCTTTACGTTAAACAACTATTTACCGATCGATCATTATATAAAGTTGAAGTGGTTTAAAACAGATTTATGTTTTTAAATTATACTTAAATATTTGGTTGTATATATAAATATGTGCTGTTACGAAAATTGAAGCCGTGTCTCCCAGACTCGAAGTCAAATGCGTAAACCATCACACTTTATAGATCAACTCTTCGCAAAGTTATTATTACAGAGTATTTGAGAAAGTTCATTTACTTATTTCATTAGTCACCAACAAGTTTCTCGTAAGCGACCCGACACGACACCTTGATTTATATCGGTCCCACATCCCGATACTCTTGGCAGCTAAACCCCGCACCGTTACAATTCCTCACGCCTAATTCATTGCTTCTTAATGCCAAGAACAAAATGTTATTGCCGCACTAAAATACAGATAGATACTTAAACTTTCAGTGTCGATACAACAATAAGTACCTGTTATATCATAATAACCTGCTTAAAATAACTACTATACTATACTATACTACGTAGCAATACTGTACATAATTAATATACCAAGCCCATATTCAAAGAATACAATACCTCGATTTTCGGGGCTATCGTCCCCACTTAAGTCATAAGGATTCAGCCGCGTTTTTCGTCACTAGAAAGCCATAGAAATTCCGCAGACGTATTGTTTCTACAAACAAATATCCACCTCTGTAATAAATTGCCCTGAATCACTTGAACGAATTCAATTATAAGTGCCAGACAAACCAGACAAAACCACGCACTAAGCCTACCTTAATGCAACACTAACTCAAAACAAACCACCTTTATTCACCGCGCTTCACGTATTTTTAACACTTCATATAGTGAGTTCGACTTATTCAACTCAGCCTGTTATAATTTCAAACCTAAAATCAATAAATAACTAATCATTGTAGAAAATAATATTAACATAACCCAAATGAAATATGAAAACGGAAAAAAATTAAAGAAAATAAAAAGATTTCAGTCGCATCTGGGACTTGAACACAGGTCCTCTGCCTATCCGGGGCAACCGCTTAACCAACTTAGCTAAGGAGACCAGTTGAATTTATGCCATCTTCATCGATATCATATCTCTAATTTGCTTGTGCTATCTTCCTATCTTCCTCTTCCTCTCCCCCCTTTCTTCTTATTTTGTTTTCTCTGTTCTTAGGTTCATAAATAAAACATCTGTATTTAACCACTGTTAGCACAGGACACGTTGTTGGCTTACCTTTTGTTAAACTTCCTTTGCATATATATATATTTGTATTAAAAAGCTGTTTGTTTTTTACAAATAAACAAATTAAATAAACCATGTGAACTTCTCTACACATATCTTTCTAGTAAGGAGTTCACGATTAAAAATAATTGCCATTTGCAGTACCTACTAAGACACCATTCCTACCTTACACGGCACAATATAAATACCACACAATGTTAAGAGGAACGGCTGCGCGCCCTGTTTCATACATAGCTGAATTATGGATTTGAGACCAAACTTCTCACCCAAACCGATTGATCTTTTTTATCAAAATGTATACTTTATGTCATTATTTTCAGTATGACCTTTCTATCCTGATGAAGAATTTGAAATATTTATTTAATTTATTTGTGGTTTAAACAAAATTGTTCGGTCATGTAGATCGAATGAACGAAGAAAGGAGTGTAAGAAGAATGTATGACGATAATATGAATAGAAGAAGAAGCCGGGGACGCCCGACGAAGACATGGCACGATCAAGTGAAACAAATAATTGAGTCGGGCCATGTCAGAAGTCGGAATAACAGAAGAGAATGTATGCCAAGATCAAGTTGTTTGGCCGCCCGTCCTCTTTGCCTACCCCTGCGGGGAAACGGCGTGATGGTTAGTTAGTTAGTTAAACAAAATGTTTTCTTAATTATTTAATTAAAAATTATGCCACAAAGCGAATTTCCATTTATTAAAGAAAAAAATAGTTTATTAATGTTTTGCGTTTAAATCTGAGCAATACATTAGTTTTTATAAAATTACCTTTTTGTAGGCATGTCCTGTAGTCGATTTGCTGGCATCATGAGAACGTGTCCAAATCATCACATCTGGTCCTTTTGTGTAAAGAATAGCAAGGGTTTGATTCCAAGGGGTTCTCGAATAAATAATGGAGCTTCTAAGTTGGTCCCATGGTATGAATTACGCTACGCCTCTCAAAAACCCTATTTTGACAGTTTGGTCCCTAAAACGCAGCCTTTCGTTAATAATTTAAATTTGATCTACGATCTAAGTGTGATACGACTAGATGACTTCAAAATTACCAGCCTGGTTTTGACACTTACGAGATCACCGACCTATTAAATGATACTTGTTCTCCATTTCCATTCCCATGGTTGGTCTCTCGGATCTGTTCAATAAACAATGTTAAATACATTAAATTGGCTTTTTGAACAATTGACCTAGTAATTTCCACGAAAATTGGCGGGAAAATAATTAGAAATAGCACATTGGCTATCGTTCTGCAATAAACTACCAACCTGGGGTGGGTGTGAATTGTAAAGAATCGGCAAAACTGGAAACAGTTGATGGAGGCCAATGACCTAAGCTGAATCCTGAGAAGGTTGATGAATTCACACAAATTGGATACGATAATTTTTTTATCAAAATACTAGCTGATGTGTACCCGGCCTTACTGAGGATTTTTTCATCCCCCCTTCCTTCCCAGAACTTCCTCTCTTTCTTTTCTTTAAAAGACCCTTCACACAGCATCCCCTAGACGACAGAGGCCATGAGGGAAACTATTTTTCTCGGAGCCTCCTTAATGGATAAAATGTTAAAAAAAAACGTTTATTTAAAAAAACACTAATTAAGATTTCCAATTGATTTTTAATGGTTTCAGGCACGTCATTCGCCTTCCAATAACATTATTGTTATTACTTTTTTTTTAATTATTTTACGTCTTGCTACATAGCATTCCCATGCGTTATAAAACTCATTTCGGGACAAAATATAATTTCACATTACACGAGTGATACAAAAAATAAACACAACTGAAAATAACACAACAACACGAAATAACAGAAAACGATATACAGTAATGACACATGCACAAAAAAATCTAAAAAAAGTATACAAGTACAGCATAATAGTACAACGAAAACAATGTGACTATTTACAAAAAAATAAAAATATAAATAAGTCTTTTGGAAAAGTACACATCGATGCAAAAAATAAAGTAACAAAACTAGTAGAACTGAGGGTTCTCATATAGTATCCGAAAGAAATAAAAATTACATGTGGTAATGCACAGGTGTTCCGATTGCCTGGGAAGGTAAGTGGTGATAATTTGGGGGAGGTGAATAGGATTAAGAAACAGTACATTGGAAAGTACCCGGTTATCCAAACCTGGTCACTTTATTACTTTGAAGTCATTTATTCAAATGGTAAATACTTTCATCACCGCCTTGGTGAAAGACTACCATTCAGAATCGAAAAGTTACAATGGTTTTAGGTATTTTGGTGATGAGATCTGAATAGCCAGGTACCTTTCAACCCTCATATTCCCTATCTCATCCCCCCTGCCCCACTTGTTTCAGCATCACAAACATACCACAATTACGGATACCTAAAACGGTCCATAGACGCTTCGTCTCCCAGAACCCAACATATGGAGAGGTAGAGGGGAAAAAGTCGAATGCTAGCCTCCAGACGCTTCGTCTTGCCAGTACGGTGATTGATTTTGCTCTGTGAATACGTAGGTATCGCGCTACCCTCAAAGGTGTCATGGCTCTGCCTCTTTCAAAATATCAACGGATCGAATTAAACTTTTTTGACAGTCCATAATCCGATTCATGCAAGAAAGTATTGGAAAAAAAAAGAATAATTGAAAGTCGTACGTTTAGCTACATAAAATCGAATGGGAAAAATTAGCGCGCAATTCCCTCTTTCGGGGAATAAAAAAAATATTATTCCTTTTCTGGGAATTACAATCCACGAACATTGTTGGTCCTTGTAAAGATCAAAAATCTCGGAACAATTTTTTCCAGCTCGACGTTGCTTGTCACACTGAACGATCCCGTAACAATAAATGGGCGTAGATCAAGTACGGGGTATCCGAGTTGAAATAGATTATCTAATAGCAGTCCGACAACAGAATATTAATAATTCGGCTGGCGGTTTTGCTTCCAGACCATACGATCTACTACCACATGCTGGGTTCTGAAGGTCGAAGCGTCTGTTAACCATTATAATCCCACTGGCTTCGGATTTTTATTCACATAAAAAGGACGCCGAGACGTCGACTTTTCGATTCTGAAAGGTGGTTTCTACCTTCATTCGTCCCCAGCGTGATATTATAAATATCTGCCACTCTGAAACGAGATGCAAATATTATACAATTTAAAGAAGATATTTAAATTCTGCATGTGAAGAACTCACTTTACGATCAATATTTTTTATTTATCCTTAGCGGGGCTCACCTCTTTGCAAGGGAGATCGTTGAAGGTCAGTTGGAAGACCGTCTGGAAGTTGTTCTTTGACCTTGTCTAAATATCTTAACGGTAGGTTTACCCTAATCGACGTTTTTAATCCCGAAGCGTTATCACTAAAATTAGCAGTTAAACCGGTGAAATACACATGCGGACATAGCAAAACCCATTTGAAAAACGTTATAAAAATGGGTTTGTTCAGAGCGATTCGTGTGTCTCCTTTCACCACTAAAAATAGAGCGGGGGCAGAATTAATTTAAAGTATTATGGGTATATGGATAATACGGTTATAAATGGATACTTTTGTAAGTGGTTTTGTGAATTTTTACTTATTTTTTAAATATTTATTAATTACATTATTTAATTGTGGAGATTTTACACAAGATATGTAACATAAAATTCATCTAATGTATAGAGGCACTGCTGAAAACTATCTGCACTTCGGGCTCTGGAATATATAGCTATATAATATGCAAAATAAAAAATATTTGAAATAACTTATTTACAAATAAATGTTTTTTTTATTATTTCCCTAGATGAAGACTTATCGAAGGATTAATGAATTCCATTTCAATATCGTATTTTAAAAAAACGTTAGCGAAGTATTAACATAAATTAATACATTTATTATTTTATTTTATTTATAAAACATAGATATTACAATATTTTTACAACAATACAAAGTAGTCGTGCAATGCTACCGTATTATAGCTAGTCTGAAGGTTCTACTATTTAAAAAATAAATAAACGTAGTATTATCTAAAACTTCATAGAAATGCAAAAGTATCGAAACCATTGAGGTGCAGCTACTTCCTTTACTATGTTTTCCACTATTTATTCCCAGGATTTATTCCCCAGTTCGGTGAATTGGGAATCGCAATTTCAAATAAAACACTTGGTTTTAATGTCATTGATTTTGCTTGTGTACAATGGCACCTACAGATAAAAAAAATATAAAGATTAAAAACACCTTTAAAGCACTTCTTTATAAGATATCGGGAAAACTAAAAAAATGGGTATTCGCCCACACAAAATTACGCGTTTTTACAAAAAAAAAAATAGAAATAATGTCATTTTTTTCAGACTAATAAATTTCGTTAGCACGAGCTCCCATAAGCATAAATTTTCTGTACCTTGCTCACCTTTATTTTAAATTTCGTCGTAATGAAAAAACGAACATCTTTTTTTTTATCACGCATTTTTATCGGTATAGTTGCGATGTTTACTCCATTGTTTATGATTTTTTACTATCTCAAAAACATTTCAATAAAAAACAAAATAAATTAATGCAAACTACACGTACGGGATTAAATATACAGTGAAGTCAATTTATAGCACGACGAATTTTCTTCTTTTACTTAGCTGAAAATTTTGCAAAACCGAATGAAATTTACCCTTTGAAACTCTTCAGTAATTCCGTTCCCTATTCATTCCATTTTCAAACAGTTCTTGATTGTAATTGGCCGCCAATCAATCACCGGTCGATGACGTCACCAAGCCTGGACCAATCACGTGGTGTGTCATTATAATGTTGTGTGTGACGGAAAAGGATTTAAAACTTGTAGAGAACGCCGCGAAAATAGAAGCTTTTAAAAATTTTCACTCTAAAAGCTCTGCCACAGCTTTGAAACTACTTTTTGTATGTACTATATTTTATCGCTTGAAACCTGATGTCAGTTTAAAGTATCATTGAACATTATCTTAACAAGAAAGAAACATCAGATGTTTCTAGATGTTTCTAGATGTTTGCATGCATTACATATCACCTGTAAGGAAAATTTAATTATCAGATATTCCATTAATTATGTGTTTAATTCGTAAACTCCATTTTACGAATTTTTTAAATTGATGAAAATAACATATTTTTAAAAAGCATTAACTTTGTGGCTCGCCATAATTTACAATAAAAAACACATAAATTTGTTGTAGACCACTTTTATTTTATTAAAACTCTACCGGTTTCGGAAGCACCCTTCCTTCGTCAGGAGAATATTATAACTTATTCGGAGTTTTAATAAAATAAAAGTGGTCTATAACAAATTTGTGTTTTTTATTGTAGTGATGAAAATAAATTTAGTAATGTTGTTATCAAGTTCTGGAAGCATTTCATACTTTGTCATATTTATTATTTTTATTAAATAAAAGAGATGCAATATTTTAATAGTCTTCCCAAAAAAGAAAAAGAAAAATTAATTAAATTCCAAAAAAATTATAAATAAATTTTAAACCATATTAACATCCATTAATGCTAACCGATTTCTAGTACTCAATATACATGATTTATATGGCCTTATTTATTACGTTTAACTGTGTATTCTTATAGTTACACAAAAATCAAGAGCTAGTTCTCTTCATATATCGGCGTACAAAACCATTTTGAAAGTGTGTTCAACAACGATCAATGTGACCTAAACACAGTTTGAAAATGGCCTTGAACACCAAAACAACTGTAACAATATTAAAAACTGAAATAATTGCAGAACTTAATAACATCATTAAGTTTGTTTTCTTTAAATGAATAAAAAAAATCAAATGTACCGTTTATTTCTCAATTTTTACTCATTTGGAAAGAGGGAAAATTCTCAAATTTACCTATATTTGAAATCGATTAGAAAACAGAATGTTCTAACCGCGGAAATTTTATGTCACATTTGACTGCCTCCATGGTCGAGGGGTAAGTCTCTCGACTACGAATCCGAAGGTTGCCGGTTCAAATCCCTGCGTGCGCAAGTGAATTTTATTTAATTAATTTGTGCTGTTTCAAAATTAATTCATTTAAAAATATTTTATAGTATAATTGTGCACGTTCTAGAGTGGAAGATACAATCAGTATCGCCCTGGTGAAAGATCACCATTCAGAATTGAAACGTTGCTTGAAATGGCTTTTAGCCGCGTTTGGTGACCAGATCTGAATAGCAAGGTATTTCCCCACCTTCCCCTTCCTATTCTCCTTCCTCTCTTCAATACCTTCAGTCTCACAACATTCCCCAATTGGGGATGCCATAGTCTCACTAGATCCAGACGGTTGGAACCAGTTGGGAGGTATTCATAAAAAAATGGTATGATCTATTGAGTGAATTTTACTGATCGCTTCTCAGACACATAAATGAGTGAATTATTTATATTTTTGATCAATTTATGGAATCAATATATTAATTATGAGTTATCGCAATATTTATTACCTCAAATAAAAAGATTAATCAAAGATAGCAGAAAATCGCCTAATTTAAAATGGGAGTAAAATATAATTCTCGATTCCATTAATGTGCTAAGAAATATCGCTCCAATTCCAGGGTTAAAGAAATTCGCAGTAAGGAAAGTTACACTACAAAAATAAAATTGATTTTCTTACAAATTCCTGCCTGCTTATTATAATTTTAAAAAAAATTGCAAGGAAGACAAATATCACTGGGTTACGAATAAACTGACAATAATTGAAAATCTCCTACTATCACCACAGAAAGTCTTACATGTTGAATTATTATAAAAAATCTCAAAATAATCACTCTTTTCTGCAAGAAGGTGTTTAGACTCTTCAAAAATGACACCTGCGTTGAATAAAGTATTTATGAAACATTGTAAATTATCGAAACGTGTCTTCTTTACTGTTTTCGTCAATTGTCAACAGGGGACAAGTTTATTGCATCCGCTTCCGGTAGAAGCCTTTGATTCATCACTGGAGGCTTTGAATATTGGGTGGTCAAATTATTTATCCCAACCTACTTATAGATATTTACGAGCGACCTAAAAGATTTTACAAATTCGTGCATTATTCAATTTTTTCTAATACATTGACAGGCTCTCCTAATTCGGTGTCATTTGTTCTTGGTGTTTTAATATTAAATTATTTTGTTTCCATTCGGTAGGGTTCATTTTTATTTCATCTATAATAGATGTGAAGTAATGACATGAAGCTGTGCCAGTTCTTCAATGTCATAGTAAAAACTACATTAAACACATATGAAATACTTTTTATCTGATGCTCTATCAACATTGCATGTAACTCATATATATTATCTGATCGTTGATTATGTTATTTAAGCTAGGTTAGATAATATATTGAAATATACGTTTATTTCACCACATTCCTCTCCCCCTTCTTCTTCCCCAACCCAATACCTTCAGCCTCACAATATTCCCCAATTGGGGATGCCATTGTCTCACTGGTCCCAGACGGTTGGGAGCAGTTGACACTCTTGTACGGTATTAATATTAAAAATATATGAAAAAAGATATGCAGTTAACATTATTAACGGAATATGAGCGCATTTACAGTAGTTTCTTATATTTCATAAGAATGGCTTCATAATATTTATTTTCATCAATTAGAGATATTGTTTTAAAAAATAAAATTTCCGGCTAACATATTATACCATCAAAGTATATATGTATATATTACACCGAGTTCGGTGACCAGATCTGAATAGCCAGGTATTTTCACCACCTTCCTTTTCCCCTCCCCGATACCTTTAGCCTCACAAAATTCCCCAATTGGGGATGCCATAGTCTCACTGACTCCAGACGGTTGGAAGCAGATGGGACTCTTGTGCGGTATTCATATAAAAAAAAAGTACATATATTTTTTTAAATGACATGCAATATTATGTTTGATCACGTAAAAACTTATGAATCAACGTTACGACAAATTCGATTATTCTATTAAAAATGATGGGACCATTATAATGATCAGAAATGATTATGAGTATTCTTATATAAGAAATCTCTCACACAGTATCCTCAAAGATGACGTATTTGTGAGAAAATCACCTCAACGGCACTTTACGAATAATGTATATAACATATCACTTAGACGTATAACTAATATGTATTCTGTATATTTCTGATGAGAAAAGCTTCGCTTTAGAAATATGTTGATATGTATATATTAATAAAGTGGTGATTACAAAGTAATTTTTGACCTTTTTATTTTTTATTTATTTTTTATTTAATTTTTACAAAAGAAAAATATACAATGCAAAAAATCCCAATAAACTACTTTTTTGTAGTTTGTCTAACGGGAGCTTGTTATTTAAAATGTAAAATTTACGGACAAGCTTACAAAATATGTGTATTTATATGCCTATATAAAATAAAAACATAAATAACATATGTAACAAACTTAAAAGATAAATATTTCTCAAGAATCTTACTCTAAAATATTTCTACAAAAATATATTATACAAATAAATAAAATAAAAACACAAACATTTTCATTTATTAATAATGACGCTACAAAGTGAATATCAATATTTTGAAGAAATTATGTACAAATAATACCTAGAATACTGAAAGAAATGGTTGGTAATAGATACATTTCTATATGAAATATTATTATCTCTTTAGATTGTATCTATATATATATGTATACATATGTTCAGATGTTTTGTTTTTAATACTTACTATTTCTGTTATATTATTGGACGGCCTCCATGGTCGAGGGTAAGGCTATCGACTACGAATTCTAAGGTCGCGGGTTCAAATCCCGGCGTGCGCAAGTAAATTTTATTCAATTAATTTGTACTGTTTTACAATTAATTCATTTAAAAACAATGTATAGCATATTTGCGCACGTTCCAGAGTGGAAGATACTCTCAGTATCGCCCTGGTGAAAGACCACCATTCAGAATTAAAACGATGCTTGAGATGGCTTTTAGCCGTGTTTGGTGACCAGATCTGAATAGCCATGTATTTCCCCACCTTCCTTTTCCCCCTTCTTCTTCCCCTCCCCAATACCTTCAGCTTAACAACATTCCCCACTTGGGGATGCCATAATTTCACTAGCTCCAGACAGTTAGGAGCAGTTGGGACTCCAGTGTGGTATCCATATAAAAAATATAAAAAATTATCATAATTATTTATTGTTTTTTTTTTGTTTTATATTAATACCCCACAAGAGTCTCAACTGCTCCTAACCGTCTGGAGCCAGTGAGACTATGGCATCCCCAATTGGAGAATGTTGTGAGGCTGAAGGTATTGGGGAGGGGAGGGAGAAACGGAAGAGGAAGATGGAGAAAATACCTGGCTATTCAGATCTGGTCACCAAACACGGCTAAAAGCCATTTCAATCAACGTTTCAATTCTGAATGGTGTACACCCGGTAATTATCTTAAAAAAATTTATTGTTAATATTTTTAATTGATTATGTGTGTATATTTGCAGCTTTATTTAGATATATGTATACATATGTACTCGTATATCTATACGTATATATTAATCCACCTTAACTAACTTCTATAATTTTTTCAATGTTAAATGCATCCGTTAACATACTACTAAAACGCAGTGTATTGGAATTGTTCTTCTCTTTTTACGTCAATTTATTTGTTATTACATTATCTTGTTATTTTTTTTTAAATCTGCAAAAAGTCTTATGAAATTTTGGATAACTAATGAGTGTGATTGAATACTAAACACAGCAATGTATTTGGAAATAATATAAATATGATATCTGTTAAAGCATTACTTTAATTATTTCTCAGCAAAAATACTTATACGACTCATATAACAGAAATAGTTTAAAGAGATAAATAAAACCCTCTATACACGTAGAAAACCAAATATACGTCCAATAAACCGCATCTCAACCAAATCACAGTTCTAAACCCGCTAACAAGTGAAACAGAGTAGCATTTACTTGCGGCTGCAATCCCTACCCGTGTCTTAGTTTGCCGGGATAAGAGCGTTTGACCTACAAACCCACCTCGCATGCAACTCTAAAGTTAGCCCCGTAGAACTAAAGCATCGTAGCCTCGTAGCACCGTTAGCACCGTAGTACCGTAGAGTCGTAGCCAGGGTACTACTGGTGATTTTATTTTATGTAGAAAACGTAGCTTCTGCGAAAGGCTATATCTTGTGCACAGCTAGAATCGATCGAATTCAGAGTTAAAGTTACGTAAAGAATGTCTACCAGGTGGATTGTGGATTTATCGTGGAAGTTGTTTTTGTACACATAGTTTGGGAGACTATATTAGTCTTACGATTGTATTAGCCTCTTCGGGCTGCATACTCGAGTTTCGTCTTCGGCTCATAATGCAGAGTGATACGTAACTCAATATTACTCAATAATATCAACTATTTTTTTAGTACTCAATTTTAAAGGCATTTTTTTCCTCATAGCACCAACCAGACCTATCAAACACATATACATAATCTCCTTAATCTTAATTATCATACTTTTTTCTAGATATATTATATTACCATACTATGTCAATACTAGCTTCTGCCGTTCTATTTTTGTATAATGGCACTTAATACGAACTAAACTTGTCAATTTGACTGTCTTAAAACGGGATTTGTTCAGAGTTGGGCAGTCAAAGCTTTCTTAAATGTATATGTTAAATAAAGTACGATTAAAAAAATACAAATAAATATTATTACTATTTATTAATTGATAAACTAAAGTTCTTAAAAACTTAAGACAAGATTTTTGTGCATAGCGCAAATGGTAACAATTATTTTTATAAACAATAATTAATAGCCTGAAACACTCATCCTAATTGAAAAAAACCTTTCCGAGCAAAAATAAATGTCGCCGACAGGACTCGAACCTGCACCCTTCTGATTGCAGGTCAGAAAAAGCATAAATCATAAGCCGACGTAGCTCAATGGTAGAGCATCTGACCGGCAATCAGAAGGGTGCAGGTTCGAGTCCTGTCGGCGACATTTATCTTTGCTCGGAAAGGAGTGTTTCAGGCTAATAATTATTGTTTATAAAAATAATTATTACTATTAATAATTACTGCTAACCTACTGTAATAACTGTTTTCATTGGGTTAGGTTATGTTAAAAGTAAGATTAGGTTATTACGTTTTTTGCTAGGTTAGGTTAGGCTAAGTTGGAATAGCCGAAAATATCATATATTTATATATCTATTTATACATGGTATTAAGCGTGGTACCTGATGAGCTTATTTAAAAAAAAAAAAAAACATATATATCTAGGTGGCATTTTTCTCAACGGTGATTTTTTCATTCTATAAAAGCAGGTGTTGGATAGTTAGGATTGGTGCGAGGAGTTGGGCGGTTGCTCAATTGAATGACTAGTGACGATACGTAATAGATTTTTTTGTTTATTTTTTATTTAAAAAAACGAATCTGTTACCAGAGACATGAAAATGCCATGTATATTCTTTACTCCGAATAAGCTGAGGAATCGCTGATTAACGTTTGTCACAGGACGCACAGCCGTTCGTCTTAACGCTCTGTATATACGCATGTACAAAGATATTTTTAAATATTGCGTTATTATGTTTCTTATGACGCGTTTTGAAGTTAATATATCATCTACAAATATTGTTACACATTCAATATCTTTAAATAAATCATTTATGACTCTAGTAAATTCTTCAGAAGAAATTTTAACTCCAAAAGGTAGAAGTTAGAAGAAATATCTTCCGAGTGGGTTATTGAAGGTGCACGATTCTGCACCTGGTGTTATATCAAGACGTGAAAAAAAATTTGCCCCGTGTACTTTATACCTATCTTCCTCAAATGTTGGCAATGGATAATGTGATCTTTGGAATACGTTATTTAACTTTTTGGGATTTAAACATAACCTTTATTTTAGTAGGTTTTGTGATTTTTTTCTATTACATTTTGTTTTACCATTCCATCTAGTGCTACTTTTATTCGGTCCATGAATTTTATCGGTATTCTACATTGTGCAACTGTTATTGGAATTGTATTCGGATTCACTGACAGATGACATGTATACATCCAAGTCCCTGAAACGCATCATTGGATTGTGTTTATATAATCCTCAGAATTTATATAATTGTCAAAAGAATTCTGATACATTTTGTTAAATTAAACCCATTTCTTCACATATTTTTAAGCGTAGAATAAGCAAATGTCACGTATGAAATGTGGAAATCACAGGGCTATTAGCCTGCTAAGTTCAGTTGGATAGCTGTATGGTAGGATATTGATTGAAAGGGTACAAACGAAAACAAATGCTAAAATATGGGATGTGCAAGGTGCATTTATGAGCGGAAGGGGGTGTATAGATCAGATTTTCTCGTTGCATATGGTAACAGAAAAGTTTCTGGCAAAAAACCAAAAAAATTTCTTTGCCTTTGTAGATCTACAAAAAGTATACGACCGAGTTCGCCGGTAATCGCGTCTCTGTACGAGGAAAGCGTTGCATGTTTAGGTTAAACTGTGATTTTACGGAGTGGTTTGACATCACAAAAGGTGTTAAGCAAGGCTGCGTAATGTCACCGTGGTTAATCAATTTATACATGGATAATTGTATGCAAGAATTGAAAGAAGTGGGCTTGGGCGCGAAAATGACTAATCTGAAAGTATGTTTCTTGAAACCATGTACGATCGTCTGAAAAATATTGAAATTCGTAAAGAGTGCAAGGCTGATGTAAGCGTAATGAGTAAGATTAATAAAGGGACGCTTATATGGTTTGGGCATGTGGAGCGAATGAACGAAGAAAGGAGTGTAAGAAGAATGTTTGACGCGAATGTGGATGGAAAAAGAAGCCGGGGACGCCCGAGGAAGACATGGCACGATGAAGTGAATCAAATACTTGAGTCGGGCCATGTCAGAAGTCGGAATAATAGAAGAGAATGTATGAATGTGAATGAAGCAAGAAGTGTATGCCAAGATCGAGTTGTTTGGCGGTCCGTCCTCTCTGCCTACCCTTGCGGAGAAACGGCGTGATGGTTAGTTAGTTAGTTAGTTAGTTAGAATAGTTTGACATTTAAATTTACATACTATATATGTTACTGTCTTATATTTGTTTACATTGTAATGACATTTTAAATTAGATTCTCCAACTTCTATGTTGAATCCTCCAAATGCTGTCATTCTTGCATTTCAGTTTTTTTTTTAAGAATGACTTTGTTAATTTTAATATATTATAATTATCTGTTGAAATTATATTTGCCATTGTTCCTGTATCAATTACAGTATTAAATTTATAATTATTAACTGTTATCTAAATTTACCAATTTGGGCTGTGCAAATTATTGATATTTTATATATTAATATTACTTAAAAATAATTCGTCATTCATATTTTGAACATTTGACTTGATTTCAGAATCATTGTCTGGAATATTTGATTTTGACAAGAGACAATAATCATTTTGATTACTTAAATCTGATTCGATTTGACAAGTACTTTAATATTTATCTGAGACTCTCAGGTTTAAATAGACTATAGGAATACGAAAATCTGAATTATTGTCTACAGAAGATAACATTCTGACTCTCTTTTTGGAAATTTTGTTATGGCACATTTTTGAAAAATGTTCAAAGGAATGACATGAATGACACTTAACTTTGAATGCTGGACATTTTGTTTGATGAATTTCTCCATATGTACCACGTGATGGTTGTTCTCTTGGATGACTTCTCTGTGACGATTGACTTGATGTCTCCTTTCGGACTCCGACTGGATTATGACTACTATACTGATTTCTCTATTTGGATTCCCCAATTTATCCTCTTGACTGTGAATCTTGTTTATGTCGATATAATTTTTTATTTCTTCTTGCAGTTACATTATAGCTTCATTTGACAATATCACAATTTGAACAATACTCAAAGCTTTTTCTTCGTCTATATTTGTTTGTTGTTGAAGATTTTCTTTGATTCTATGTATGACGTTTCTTGAGCACGTTTATTATAAATATGTCTTTTAAAGTATCATCTTTTATATTCTCAAATTCACATGACTAATTTTTTTGTTTTTAGCCATGTTAGGAAATCTTGATTCATTTTCATTTTGTTAAGTTCTAAACAATTAATATAGTTCCATTGTTTTATTTTTCTTTGGTATGAAATAATCTTTTATTTATTACCATTGCATATTTTGTAGACCTTTTGTCCATTCCTTCCCAGGTATTAAAATTTTCTGTGGCATTTTCGCCCATTGTAAATTAAAGTAAGGCCACTTTTTTAGAGCCTGGTGCAACATCTTGGTTCGTTGCTTGAAGAAATAATTCAAATCTTGATATCCACTTTGTCCAGTTCTTCGCCATATTACCTGACACAATCATTGGCGGACATATGTTAATACTCGCCATTTTTTTATATACATTTTTTTAATTTTGATATTCTTAAGTTATTTTGAACTGAATTTTATTTAGACACCTTTAATTTAATTATTTGTTTAATTCCACTTCTGATACCATTTAATGTTTGTTAATAAAAATAATAATTGGATGATTTGTATAGCGCCGTTTTTTGTGAAAAATCACCCCAAAGGCGCTGTACAAATATTACTTCATATCCTATATCTAATTATATACACACAGGTACAGAAAAAAAACATACTTACCTGGCAGGTCGCTTCAGATAAACATGGTTTTATTAGAAAATTTAAGCATAGAGATGATATTTTTACTGTTGCTATTTTATCCTCCTTTTACATTTACATTACATTTATTAGAAGATTGGTTTCGGCATATGAATAGTTGGTATCTATTTGAAGCATTTATAATGTTTAGGACTGGAAAATATTCATAAAATTGCATTAAAAAGCGTAAATTTTTAATAGATATGAATTTTCTTTTATTTATTCTTACAATTTTAGTTATTTACAGTGTTGCTGGCTGTGGATGCATTTGCGCACCGATGCGTGATTTTTTTGCTTTTTCTCTAAGTAACTTTAGGTAAGTACTAACCGGCTAGCCTAGCTAAGCAATTTACGTGGACATTTCTTCAATTTATGGATACGATTGTCTAAAAAAAATAGTTTTAAGGTTAGTTCTGAATTCTTATATTAAAAAAAACATTGAATTTGTTGGAGTGGTTATTTATTGAGTCACGAGTTGACATTAGTATAGGAAGTGGTCATACGGAAAAGACCACGGAGAAAACATAGATATGCATCTCCCTTTCTTTTTATGATGAAATATATGTATACAAGTATTTATATATTTTTTAAATAAATTTACACTTTTTGCATTTCCGTTATTCTTTTCTATAAATATGTGTATAAATTTCAATGTTTTTTCTTAGCTATTACATTCTGACTTTCATTATGCATGAATTACAATAAAAAAAAGAATAAAAAAATCCCTTAACACTGAAAATTACATGGAATTACTAAAATAAACTGAAAACAGCATTTCTTGCAAAACTATGCATTTTTATCCATGTATTCAAACAAAATTATAATAAAATATATACATATTTGCGGAAAAAAAACGTTTTTTTTTTCTTAAATAATAATATCTGATTATCGTGAATTAGGTTTTGTTTATTGTTTTTTGCAAATTTACGTTAAGTTCAATCGATCTGTGCGACGTATGTATTTGAGTTAAGACTTTAAATATTTAATTGAAGTTTTAAAATGTACAAAAAGCTAAAGAATTTTTTTTTTTTTTTTTAATTTTTTAATTTTTTTTTTATTTTTTTTTATTTACATATTTTTTGTTTTTTTTTTTTTTTTGTAATTTAATTATTATTACTTATACTCCCAGAGGGCTTTTACATACAAAAAAATCATTTTTAAATAAAATAAAAAAAATGAAAAATTTCCACAAAAGTTACACTTGAAATAAGGAAAAAGAAAAAAAAACGGCACCGAAGCTAAAAATACACAGGAATATAAAAGAACAGAATTTTTTTATTTATATGTCTACAATTAAGTTATAAATAAATATTAAATGAGGCAAGTTAAATCTAATAAATATCTTTATACCGCTACTAAACTCATTAACTTTACGAGTATAATAAAATTCTGTTATTATAAATGCTTTAAACACTGATACACCGTGCTAGAATAATGCGTTTTATGTGTGAATCTAGTTATGCATTTTCTGCTCCGCGTGGCGCATATAGTGATATTCAAGGCACTGGAATTAATGGATATACCCCTCCCTCCATGTATGCTTTATGAACTCGTGGGCTTTGCGTGATTCTATTTTTGTAAAGTGAATAATATTGTAAAATGTCGAGTTAAAATTTCCTTACCTAGTAGGCAGAAGTTAATTTTAATTTTAATATCGCACAATAGTCCCAACTGCTCCCAGATGTCCGAAAAATAATGGGACTATGGCATCCCCAATCGACGTACGTTGTGATACTGGAAGTATTAGAAGTGAGGAGAGGAAGAATATGGGGTGAGTGAAGGTTGTAAAGTATCATGGCCATTCAAGCTTGGTCACTAAACATGGTAGACATTTCAAGCAATGCAACGTTTCGATTTTGATTTTTGGATATCGGTCTTTCACCAGGGCCATACTGAAAGTATCTACATCTCTGTATTTCAATGATCAGAAATTCGATGGTTCGTAACGATTTTTAAGAATCTTAAAGCGAATCATTTTTAATTATTTCTAATTTTGAAAGTGGTGGTGGAATTCTATTATAATACGATTTTTTTTTGGTTAAAAAACCCTTTTGTAACTTTCTTTCACCTTTTATTTTTTTGACCGGACTGGTTTCACCCTATCAAGGGCATCTTCAGACTGGTAAAACTATATCTTTGGTATATATAGAATCTATGTCAGGAGTGAGACCCATTTCTTTCATTGTACTTTTATGACTTGAAATTTAATTTATTGCTGACGGAACATTATTTAAAACTCTGGTTCGTTTATTACTTCCTGGAAGACGAATAACATTGTGTTTGTTTATTGAATCTATGTTTTTTTTAAATTTATATAATATCTATCGTGTCGGCTTTTATTTAAACAGGTGGTTATTTCTGCTTTTGTTTTTTCGCAGCAATTTCCGTCTGGTTTGCTAAAATGAGTTGTGTAGCAGTTAAAAATCAAACAAAAATAAAATATTTCAAACATATGATAGCCAACCTAAGACAAAAGAGACACCTATACAGTGGTTCAAATAATATTTTAGGTATGCGGTACCTCTGGTACCTGGTTTCCAGTATCAGAATCCGGTACTAAATTAAAGCGGGCGCGATTCGGTATCACTTCTATATACATAAATACACAATACACCACATTTTATATATCTGCCCTGATGATGTACATTGAACCACTGTCCGAAAAGTTGGCTAAAGGAGGAGGAAGAGCAACACGGCATAATATCCCAAAATCTATTCGAGAAAGAATATCAGGTGGTTTAAATACGCTACCTTCCTTTATTTCCAACCGTCCACTTGAAAAAAAACTTGTCATTCGTAGCATCACAGCTCAAACAAAAAAACATCATTCATGATATTCTTTGTAAGGGAGGTTTCTGCATTGCCGGCCGAGATTATGGAATGCCTTACAAAGGGGGTGTGGGGGCATTCGCTTTGAAAGGCAGCGGGACACTGGCGGAGGTTTCTTCAAGATATTTTTAATGGACGAGCCATTCACTTCAGTGTTGATACAAAGAGTAGAGGGACGGTAAAATACCTGCGTTTTTATGGGCACCTCGGTAAAAATAACTCCGCAAAGCTATCAAAAATGTTTTTAAAAATTCCTAATAAAAATAGCAGAAAATTATTTAATATTTGAAAATATCTACTATTACACTATGAGCATTATTTATATTATTTATTTATAATACTGTATACACCGTATATGGGTTTTTAAATATTTTCTTATAATAATTCAAATTACAATAGTGACGCAGGTGTCAAACACATCACAGTAGGTACATAGGTAAAATATATAGTCTTCACGAAATACAATAACTAAATATTTAATTTGTCTCACGAACAAATTCAGCAATAAAATCGTTTAGGTAACAATTCAAATAATTAACAACATAGGCGAATAAATAAAACGCACCTCACATTCACGATTTAAAATATTTATAAATAATCTAGACAAATAACTTATTAATAATTATTGAGGATGTATGCAATAATCGACTTTTGTATTTGCATCGTTATAAGAAATAAATATTTTATTATTTACTGTATGTACAGAGCCCTTGATGTGATTTTTCACGAAAACGGCGTTAAACAAGTCATCCTATTATTATTATTATTTAGTCTGCTATATTTAAAATTAGTTCAAAATTAGCGAATAATAACGCGAATTTCACCAAAATTTTATAATGCAAAAACACTTGGTAAAAGATTACCTCAAGAGTTGTGTTATATTTTGTCCCCTAAATACGTAAAAAAATTTAAAATGCCAGTGTCCAAATATTTTTAAAAGTAGATTACAACATATTGATTTTTCTTTATCAATACAGAGATCGTTAAAATATCTTTTCTTTAAAAATGACAATCCTGTCTTTTATGAATGACGTGAAACTCAATTCATTGAAAAACAACCCAATCTAGACGTTCATTAAAAAAATATTTCTTCGTGTTTGGCCTCGCGACCCAATTGTCACACTATTAATAAATATTAATATTTTTGTCACTGGATATTAGACAAGTCAAAAGGCGGAAATATCAATATGGCCATCAATCATCGTTTTGTATTACATGGCGGAAGCGACAAGTGCCAATTATTTTAGTCCCACCTAATAACCGATAAATATTGTTAAAATAGTTTACTGTGGGCAGGTCGTCACTGGAGGATAAAATTACATATTTATTTCAATTCTGAAAAAAAAAGTT
Source organism: Halesus radiatus (assembly GCA_022606495.2). Classification (NCBI taxonomy): domain Eukaryota; kingdom Metazoa; phylum Arthropoda; class Insecta; order Trichoptera; family Limnephilidae; genus Halesus; species Halesus radiatus. Next base: position 40,457 of record JAHDVE020006188.1, read on the forward strand.
ACTATAATTCTCAAAAAATTCCGTTGTCTATTTCAACAAATACATTCCGGCTATAGAAAATTATTTTTAATCTTTGAAAATAATATTGACAACTCCCAAATCGAAACACGAAACCAAAAAGACACAGAAAAGAAAACGATAACGCTGGCCAGCTGGGATTCGAATTCAGAGCCTCGTGGTCTATCCGGGATCTGCGCTCTATGCCAACTGCGCTACGCCTTCCCCAATCCATTCCGTCTTTTTCATTTACAAATTATTTACCAATTTATTTTGATATTACAATGAGTAAAATAAGTTATTAAAAAATAAATTATCGTAGACTTATAGAAAACGTCAACAGATGTCCCATACAAATAAAAATCGGATAGATATATCCGAAACACTCACTATCTAATGATTACACATAAAATCGGGCAGATTCTTGAATTCATAAAAATGTAGCAGCCAAAAAAAAAGTAAATAATTGAGAATGATATTGACAAGTTCTTAGAAGTTGAAGTATGAAACCGATAGAAATGACGGGATGGATAGGGGTAGCCGTAGCTCAGTAGGCATGGAGCGCAGGTCCCGAATGGACCACGAGCTTCTGGGTTCGAATCCCAGCTGCCACCATTATCTTTTTCTTTTCTCGTTCTTTTCGGTTTCGTGTTTCGATAAAGGAGTTATTAATATTATCTTTAATGATTAAAAATATACTACGATGAGGTTTATAAGCTTCAATAAGTAATTTTAAAAAAAAGAAAATTAACCTCAGAAGTCGGTTACTTTAGCCTTACTTTGACCATTTTTGCGGACGGGCTTGTTTTCTGTCTTATGAATGAATGGTTCCTATTTTGGATCAGAGTCTGCCATTTATGACTTTCATATATTGTCTTCTTATTTATTGATTACTCTTCATAAATTATATAACATTTTTATTACAAATAATACTTTTTTATGTGTGGATTTATTGCCTTCTAGCAATTTCTACCAACCAACCCTTAGTGGGAAAATAAAGATGGAATTATAATATTGCAGTGTTCTCCACATAGTGTGACTTTTCACAAGTAGTGCGTATTTTAAAATTAATATCTCGAGTAGGATAAGGAGAAGAAGGGAACGGAAGGAATTAAAGTGGATTGGAAATAACCGTTATAGTGCTTGTGGAAAAAATAAAATAAACTCTTCACTTTAATCATGGAAATGGGCTTTGTGGGAGTATTACGTACGTCAGAGAGCAGTTCGTTCCAGAGACATGATGCTTGTGCTGTAAAATGTATGAGAGAATGTTGTACCTTGTTGGGTGGCAATCACAAGGATTCTCTCTTCACTTGAGCGAAGAGAGAGCCCATGCTCAGATAAAAAATGGAAAACGTTCTTAATATAATTAGGTAAACACTGTTTAGAATATAATTTCTTCAAAAGATTGGTGTTCACTTGTGGCGTCATTATTAAAAAATGAATTAAAAATTACTTTCTAATCACCACTTTATTAATATATACATATCAACATGTTTCGAAAGCGATGCTTTCCTCGTCAGGAATATACAGAATACTAATAAAATATAATATACAGTATTCTGTATATTCCTGCTGAGGAAAGCATCGCTTTCGAAACAAGTTGATATGTATATATTAATAAAGTGGTGATTACAATGTAATTTTTAATCCATTTAGTATTAAGAATGTTCTGAAGAAGAGAGAGTGTTTGCATATTGCCTCCTGTTTTGATGGGAAACCATCACTGGAGTCGTTTTCAGTATTCAGTGATATGTTCATATTTGTTAATGTCAAAAACATGTCTTAAACATGTATTTTTTAGTCGTTCTATTTCATTCATAAGATCACATTTTATGTCCAATAGCTCACATCGGCGTAATAAAAAATACGTAATAAGATACCAGTATTATGGTACTTTGACATTTGCAGGTGAGAAGTTCTTAAGTCTCCCAAGTGAGTGCAAGCTGCTAAACAGCTTGTGGACTCACCTCATTGACTTGATCTTTCCAGTTTATATTTGATTGATATTGTTTATAGTAACTTCCATCTCTTTGCTATATATATTAACCCTTTAAAAGGATTTGCACATAGTATGAATAGTTCGTTCAGATATAGAGCAAAGTTGCAGGTACACTCTTATCGAACGTCCACGTAATTCTCCGTGCATCCGATGTGATATTGTAGATTTCTCTAAGGATTCTAGCTAACGTAAACTAACGGAAACGGGATGACGTTTTGAATCATACAATCTTACAATGATAGGGACCACCTGTCGGTCCCTATCATTGTAAGGTACGTGCCTGTGCAGACTTACAATACACGCTTACAATTACATTGAATACATTGTTTGCTTCAACGTGCGAATTGTGACAATGTCAATAACGAACAAATAACAACTATTGACATATTAATTTAATTATTATATTTGCTGATTATTATTTACTGAATATTATTTAATCTTTATTATTTATTTATTACTATTTACTTTATTTTTTCATGTATTATTATTTTCCCCCAAGGCCTATGTCATCTTTGGGGATGCTGTGTGGAGGGTCTTTTAGAGGATAGGAAGGAGTCAACTTGGGTCTTGAAGTGACCCATGTTGTAGGATGGAGAAAACACAGACGCCGGCAGATCATTTTACAGCCGAGCTGTTGAACATAAGAACGAGTCGTAAAAGCGACCCGTTCTCATATGACAAATGTCAACCGTGTGCAATTACTGGTTTTTATTTACTTATTATTATTCACATATTATTATTTACTATTTTTTCGGCATTCAAAATGTAGCAATTTCTAGACATTTTATTTGGAAGTTTTAAGAATGCTAGTGAATGACACAGTTGTGTCGAAACCCGTAGCAAAATTAATAAATCAAAAGTAGCAAAAGCACATAGTAAATAAAACAAAATTATCATTTACTCAAATATGGTCACCCTATGATTCTGGCTAATTGGAACACAGATACTTTATGTTAGTTATTTGGGTTACACTGCAATTATTATTGTTGTAATCTTGAAATATATGCTCCAACTTAAATATTTACTGTAGATTTTATAGCTGTTTGAATGCTGAATAACTAAAAAATATAATATATCGTTTCACTAAAATTGTAAAGCCGCTCATCTCAACAAAGGACTGTCAAAGTGAGATGAGTGGTTAATGTTTTTGTTTTTAAAATTTAAGAATAAATAAAAATACGTTTATTTTTGCGCTTATAATGATATTAAAATGTCACCCATCACACCCATCAGAGCATTTATTCTAATTTACCAAATTGTGATTATCAACATGTTTTTAAATCTTTGATAAAAAGAAAAAAAAATCTGCTTTCCACAGTTTTTCTTTATTAAAAACTTTAAGTAAATAATTACACTCTTGCAATAGTTTTAGTGGTAATAATTTGATTGTAGTACTTCGCAGAATCCTTTGCTGTTCTGGGCCTAGCGGGATCGTTGAAATCCACAGAGTACAGACCGAACTTTTCCCTGCAAAAAAAATATTATGTTTAGTTTATATCATTCATTTTACAAATGTTTGCGTCCACTAAAAAAGGGCACTGTTACTTATTACATAAAACATATAAATTCGCATTATAATTTATGATATCACCATGTAACTTTGTTATATCATAAATTTGTTTATGCATATGTTTGTTTTAGACTTAGGTCAACCGCGCACTAGGCAGCCAGGAGAAACGTCGAAAAGTGCATCGGGGCTGAGGCAGCCACGTACATTTCTATACATAGCACTTGGCCACCGCAGCCTGGCTGCCTAGTGCGCGTCTGGCCTTATGAAATTTAATATTTGATTATTTCAATGACGTCATCCTGATTAGTTCAATTCTATTATTATTTTTCTAAACCCTCACTAAATGTGCGTTAAGTTCTTGATTATTTCATCTCTTCTTTATACGTCTTTGATTTCTTCTTCAACTTTTTTTTTTTTAAATATTCCCTGGTTACGAATAACCTGACAATATTTGAAAATCTCCTACTACCATCACAGTAAGCGGAAGATGTTGCTTGTGTCGTAAATGGAGGACTTAGCCAGCCGAGGAATGGAACTCCGATGCCCATATGATGAGTTAAAAAGACCTTCTAAGGACTACATTACGCGGGTAAATCGAGAAAATTATTCTACATATATAATATGTATGTATAATTATGTAATGTATTTATGATCATTTAACATTGTTCCAATTTATTTCATCTACTTATTTGTAATTTAAACTTATCGCTGCAGAAAGAAAATTGCAATGACTTGTTTTCGCCTATAACTGGAATTACCACCATAACCGTATTGAAAACCAATTTCATTGCCACGATATTTATATTATATATTCTGTTGGCTAGCCAAATTTAAAAAAAAAAAACCAATCTTATGAAGAAAACACGTTAAATTAAGAAAATTCAAAATATGCGTAGCCTTTTAGCCTACGGTCTTTGTACTATGCAAGTTTCAAGCAAATGCATAATGTGACTATGGCTCGTAAAAAAAACACAGTGATGTTTGCAAAGTTGTGGCCAAAATCAAAAGTACTTACGTATATCCAGCCATCCACTCAAAGTTATCCATCAACGTCCAAGCCGTATAAGCAGAGACTTTGACTCCTTGGTCCATAGCGTCCAGCATCGCGTTGAGATACTCGTGGAAGTAGCTTATTCGTTCAGTGTCGTTGGTGCCTCCGAGGTCCGAGAAACCATTCTCGAATATAATGATCTCGGGGTTACGGTATTCGTTCTTCAGCCAGACTAAAAGCTTGGTGAAGCCCCATGGAACAACCTGCAAAAAGGAATCATTTTTAGTATGAAATGATTTTCTCTTTTATTCATATACTAGCACAAGTATCCGGCATGTACGGTTTGGAGTAAAATTTTGATGATGTATTAACCCTACTTACCCAGTAATTTTTCTCTTATTTTGAACGTCAAGTGGGCAAATTTTCAAAATACGAACATTCTGCTTTCAGGAGCGGGAAAGAACGAAGAGGGTAGTTTTTCAAAATCTTATGTAATTAGTAACTTTTCTCTTGCTTTGAAGGTCAAGTGTGAAAAATTTTATCAAGCTCGGAATAAAACTGTAGATTATTATACAAAACAAACACACACCGCCCGCCTGGGACAATATTCTTTATATAATAGATTAAAAATAAGACTAGCTGAAGTACCCGGCAATGCCCGGGATTATGAATGGTTATTTTACCCCTACTTCTACCCCTACCGCGTAATTTTTCTCTTATTTTGAACGTCAAAGTGCAATATTTCAACAAGGAGTAAAAAAAACTGTAGATATACGTAGGTTCAATCCTTTCGGATCAAAGGAGCAAAACTTTATCGATTTCTGAATAAAACTGTAGATTTGTATACAAACCAAACACACACCACCCGAGACATTCTTCGTTATATAATAGAAAAAAAAGATAAATAGAAGATTCTGTTTATGTTTTCTTTGATGTCATTTTATTTACTACTTCCGGGGTTTGCTTGTGTTTTTTTATGAAATCTTATTTCTGATAGTTGCCGTATACGATATGATAACTCACGTTACTTAGTCGCTTCAATCCTTAATATCTCCATAAGCTTAAATAATGCCAGCATTATCAAACGATTTTTTTGAATAATTTATTGAAGCTTATAAACCACATCGTAATATTTAATCATTGAAGACAAAATTAACAAATCTCAAAGTGAAATATGAAACAGAAAATGACACAGAAAATGAAAAGGTATCAATCACATCTGGTAATCGAATCTAGGACCTCTGGCTTACCGGGACAACGGTCTGGCCACTGAGCTAATGAGACCTTATTATTTTCCGTAATGTTTATCCATGTCATATTCTATTCAGAGGTAGGCAGAGAGGACAGACCCCTAACAACTCGATCTCGGTATACACTTCTTGCCTCATTCACATTCATAGAACGTCTCATACATTCTCTTCTCTTATTCAGACTTCTGACATAGCCCAAATTAAGTATTTAATTCACTTGATCATGCCACGTCTTCCTTGGACGTCCCCGGCTTTTTCTTCCATTCACATTTACGTCACATATTCTCCATACATTATTTTTTTCGTTCATTCACTCTGCATGACCGAAACATCTAAGCGTCCCATTCTTAATCTGGCTCATTACGCTGTTATGAAGCGAGTCCCTAACAAACTAAAATTGATAAACCGCGGACCAGGAATTAACCATAAATAAACATTAGTTGTCTATGATAAGTATTTCTCCGCTCCCTTTGGTAAAGGGAGGGAGGGGGGAAGCGACCACAGGGACAGTGGAGGAGTCAGTCTTGCCTGGAGAGCCGACCTGTCCGCCGCCTTCGCACTGCTTCCAACAACAAGGGTTCCGTTCCAATTTACTTAGTTATTCATTTGCCTTTTGCTTTTAGATAAAACTGAAATCATTTAAACTCATTCAAATTCTGTCTATCTTTTAATAACCTGCAGTCGTTCACAGAAAGGTTAAAGCTTTTCCTAGAGCCTTTAAATTCCGCTATAAATATATACGCCTGCCTACCAGGTATTTTATATAGCAAAAGAGAGTTGTTTTTATTTTGAATTCCCTATTCCTGTTTATATGTATCTATTTATCTATCTATCTATCTATTTATATGTATTTGTTTTTATTAATGATAACTAAGCGGTAATTTCGAGAATCGCCCATCAACGAACTGACAACACGACTAAAAGACGGGTGTATTACTTCTCGTATACATCCCTCTACCCTGAGAAGAGCTAGTTTGGGGATATTTTATATATTAAATCTATTGGTGAACTTTACTAAGATTGCCAATACAAATCTGCTTACGTAACGGGGCGAGGTTCTGCGTACTGTGACAGTGGCTTCCATAACGTGGGGTTAGATTCTTTAAGTGACCGCTTATTTATAACATAAATATTCAAATTACCCTGTATATATATTTTTGTGTGATTTTCTCCCAGTGAAGTGTCTAGGTAACTCTGGAAATAACCGCGTGTTTTTAGAAAGTGATTTCTTTTTCTCTCTCAAACGCCGCCATTTTTGAATATTGAAATTCCGTTCGACGACACGTGTCAAAAATCGCATCGATATAAATCTACACAATCGTTCAACCATTTTTAGCAACGTTTTTTGCAAACGTAGCCATTTTTGAATATTGAAATTCCGTTCTGGAAAGTTTTTTCAAAAACACGTGTAAAAAGAAAAAAAAAAAAAAAAAAAACTGAGTGTTTTCAGCAACGTTTCTTGCAACGGCGGCCATTTTTAAATATTGAAATTCCGTCGGGAAAAAAAAACATGTGTAAAATCAAGCTACCAGCGTCGTTAATGAATTGACCGTTGCCGTTTAACATCTTTACATATCGGGTATTAATAAACGAATTCCTTGGTCGAAGTCGAAATTAAAATCTTAGTTTTAGAGATTGATATAGGAGTCCAATCGAAGATAAAAGTAAAAGCATTAGAACTATAGATAAATTCGCTTAAAAACAAAAAATAATATTTACAAGCAGATATTCGAGCGCCGCCATTTTGAATCTTGACGCTTGTTCTAAAATTCGTTTTCGGAAAACACGTGTGAAAGTACATTCGTTTTAATCTACCAACGTCAAATAGTGAGCGGATTCATTAAATATTAAAACGACAATAAATATACGTTCGAAAGTATTTTGAATAATAAACATTATTTGATAACAGACAACACATCGAAAAACCACGCTTTCATTTTTAGAAATACTTCTCGGAAATTTTAATACCTGCCCACACGGTTTTGCCTCTCCATTAGGCATAACTACAAATCGTTAACAGCATTGTTTCGAATAGTTCGGCTTAATCAAGCTCTTGTTTACAATGGACGCCTTGATCAATTTCAAAGTAGGCATAATAGCGAACATTGACTCTTTAAGCAGTCAACAACTAAAGAAAGCATTGAAAAAACGTGGTCTGGCTGGAAGCCAAAAATTGAGTTCTTTACAGAAACGAGCAAAAACTTTCAACAAAGCCTTCATACGTCGAGTGAAATCAAATAAACCGGAACATCATATTCGAGAGCAACCAATACTTTTCGAGCGACTCGAAAAAATAAAATATGTATGGAAAGATTCGACACCTAATTTCGCCTCCTGGCATCTGAAATTCGACGGTACAACGGACGTTAGGGCATTCCTTAATAACGTAGAAGTATTAAGTATATCTAGGAATATTACATACGAAATCGTGGCAAGATGCTTCAACGAATTACTCACGGGGATGGCACTGAAATGGTTCCTTTCCTTGCCGCGGGAAAGTTTGTCCTGGAGGGAACTTACCGCCGTTCTAATTAATAAGTTCGAACCGGGAAACATAAAGTTTGCGCGTAGAATGGAGGTCCTAACCGCAAAACAAATGCACGGAAAAACGGCTCAAGATTTTTTTACCGATACGCGGCTTAGAAATTGTAACCTACAAAACCCGATATCCGAACAGGAACTTGTAGAGGTTTTTAAAAATGGCCTACTTCCTCAGTATGCTAGTGTTCTATCATCTCAACCGAATAGCTCGGCCACGGAACTAGAGAATGCGTGCACCAGTTTCGAGCGGTACCAGAAGCCAATAGCGCGCCCGATCCGGGAACAAAGAAATTACCTAAATAGTCTTGCCTCATCAAGCCAGGCAGGGCCCTCCGGGGATAATAACTCGGGCCGCGTGTGCTATTACTGCAAACGAGCAGGGCATTTTCGTAATACTTGCGACCTGTATAGGAATAGTAGGAACGGCACTCCGTTGCCGCGTAAACAAATAGAATATAATCTCCCCACGGGGATTGATTTCTCTAAACCACCGCCAAAATTAAACAAATAAAGCATCAGACATTACAGAAAAAAGAGAAATATATATATTGTTTAAAGTACGAAGTCTTCTACTTACGAACCGTTTTTCGGATATTTTCGTATTGTTCATTGGAGGTAATTTGGTTTTTAGAACGTGACCGTAAAACGTTTTAGTAATTATGTCTGAGCGTTACAAAATGGAATAAAACACGCATTTTGGTGTAGTTTTTTTTTGCGTAAATAGAAGCAGGTGACCGACGTAACGAAAGAATTTGAACTTTGTTGCCACCTGCAAGAGGAGCACGTGGTTTCGTTTGAATTTTAGCTGGTGGATCGACTTAAATCAAAACGTCAAGATAGACGCCAAATTCCATTTTTAATAGGCATTATTATTAACATAGACTCGAATTTTACGAATTCGGGACGTTAGAAAATTAGACCGTTTAACTAACTTCAGTACTTTTATAAAGAGAGATTTACAGAAATGATTGACGAATTTATACATCCGATCATCCAATTTCCACAAGCAAATGATAATTTATTATTTTTGCGAAGAATACATTCGCAAGAGAGCGTGTTTTATTTGGAGTACAAGTAATTCGAGTTTTTTAATTAACCACATGAGTTTAAAATTTTTAAACAGTAAGCCAGACAATTGATAACGGCCGGGGTCTCTATACAGCCATCGTGACTTGAATTCCCTTTCAGTTAATTTCTCCATCACGACACAAGCCGCATTCTATGCTTTGTAGTAAAGGATTTTTTAATCATCAGGTTATTCATAACCCGTAAATGGTTGTCGTATTTTAAGGAAAGAAAAAAAAATTATCGTCGAGGACGAACGAAAGTACTTAAGTTAAAAAGTAAATAAATAATTGACGATAATAGGAGAAACTTATTAATATGAGTTAACAAGCCTAGATTTTAAGCTGTCGTTTTAATGTAGGTAGATGGTTGTAATAACAGACAATAAAAATATCTTTGAACCATTTGGTTATTCTGAAAATCACGGACAATACGTTCAGTTAAGCTAGTTTTATGGGCTTTCATAGTAATAATATAATCCTGAAAAAGGTTTTAAATAATAAAAATGTGAAAGTTACTTAATTACTTTGAACGGAATACCAGAAGACAACAAAAGAAAGTTAACAATAGAATTCTACGATGCAAAAGGGTATTTTATGACCTGCTTCTAATCCGTCATGGGAGATTAAGTTTGGGTTTTTTTTTGTTTTGGGGAAACCTAGAGATGTCTAGCAATTTTGTGACTTTTGACTTTTGACAAAAAGGAATGACTCGAATGAGTTCGAATCTCAGAGTATAGTTTCATTGGTTGCTTATATTTAATATAGCTTGGTTCGGTTCGGAAATTATTTCCCAAATAGGGTCTTAAATATTTTAAATAACGGCATAATATTTTCGAACCCGGAATGCTGAGAAGATGTTACTTCAAATGAAATTTAATTATTGGAGAAACGACCGCGGGTTCAAATCCCAGCGAAGTAACTTCCGTTTCAGAGGCGTAGGCTCCTTCCTTGTACCTGCATTTATTTAGTGGTAAAAATACTACCAAAAATAGAACTTAGTGTTTTAAGCTTCGAAAACAAGATTCCAATGTACGGGTGACTTACATAGGCAGTTAAAGTCAAAACTGAGTGACCGAGTTCAGCGAACGAAAAAATTCTACAATATTATTGTCAAATTAATATGATTTTACAACAATATAAATCATCATATCAGTAATCATTCGTTATCGGAATCGAATTAAACTGGATTAAAAGTTTATAATAATAATAATAATTGGATGATTTTTATAGCGCCGTTTTTGTGAAAAATCACCTCGAGCGCGCGGTACAAATATTTCTAAACTAATTATGTACAAACAGATACAGAAGAACATACTTACCTGGCAGGTCGCTTCAGATGAAGACAGTTTTATTAGAAATTTTATTTTAAGAAATGGTAGTTTTACGCGATTATTTGTTGCTCCCATTCTGTTGATGTTACATTTATCAGAAGATTGGAGGCACAAAAGGAGTTGGTATTTATGAAAATACTTATAATTTTTAGGACCGGAAAGAATTCATAAAATGAATTTTAGGACTCGAAAATATCTATAAAACTACCTTAAAAATCGTAAGAAGCTTTTAATAAATATTAGCATTTTGTACACTTTGGTTATTTATAGTGGACGTGTTTGCGCACAGATGCGTGAATTTTTATTTTTACTTAGTTAATGATTTTAAGTAAGTACTAACCGACTAGCTTAGCTAAGCAATTTACAGGTGAATTTCTTCAATTTATGGATACGATTGTCTGAAAGGATGCGATTTAGGTTTAGTTCTGAATTCTGTTGAGTCTTTGATAATTTCTAAGTCAAGAGCGGTTCATTCCGGACTTTAGGTCCTGACACTGCAAAAGCACGATCACCGAACTTAGTATTTTTAGGTGCGCACTTTGATTCCTTCAGCCTGCCGATAGCTGATAACGCTGCTGACCTAAGGGTGGACTGCCGTTAGTTGGTATTTTCAGAAATACACAGTTCTAAAAAGTAAACCGGAGCCATTCCGTTAAGTGACTTAAATATCATCCAGCAGAGCTTGAACTGGACTCTTTCAGGACATTTGAGCCAGTGGAGATTTTTGAGATTCTCTGACATATGAGAATATTTAGATACGCCGGTGATTAGATAAATCTTGCTGCAATGTCGAATACTGATTTCAATTTGTTAATTTGCTATTTGGGCAGACTCGCATATATTCCGTTGCAGTAATCTAGACGTGACACAACATACGAATTGATGAGTTTAGTTGCTTCTGTTGGCAGGTTTATCCGTACTGTCTCTATTCGCCTCAATTGAAAGAACCCTGTACGTACAGTTCTGTTTACACGACCTTTAAAGGAAAAGTCTGCATCCAGATGGACACCAAGTAATTTAACACACGTCTGCGGAGTAATGTCACTTCCTGAAATATTTATTGGGGAGTTATCAATGATATGCTGACGTCTGTTTATGGCGGTCTAAAAAAAAAAAAAATTCACCTAAAACCAGCAGACCGGTATCGTTTGTTTTGTTTATTTGTTTTTGTAGCTTTATTTAGATGTAAGCAAATTTTCATACATCTAGTAATAAAAAACATATATGCTACATAATAAAATAAATAGATTCATAAAATAGGGTTTAAGAAATACAGTTAATACAAATAGAAATCCAAGTCATAAATTTTTCTTTATGTATATAGCACATGTTTTACGGAAAGTGCCAAGACTTGAGACTTCCTTTAGGGAATTTTGTAGGTTATTATAAAGTTTTTGCCCTTTATAAAACACGCTGTTCTGTGTACAGAAGAATACGGTGTGTACGGGAGTATACGGTTTTTTTAAACAGTTATTACTGACTGATCGGATGGATAAAATATTAATACTTAATCTTTTTATAAAGAATATTGTTTTTAAAATACCTTAGAACGAAAAGTGACTAGCAACGAATAAGGGAAGCTTCTTCTTCCATCCTCTGATCTCTTGTTTCTTTTCCCACTCTTAGCGCTTTCCTTTTTCCTCCTTCCCACATGTGTAAAAAACCGTAAAGTACCTTCACCATTTCAAGGGGACGCCTGAAAAAATGGTGATGTGTACATTCTTACATAATAGCCATTCGGAGTAATTAACCGGGTGGCTTAAAAATAGTACATTTCAGAACTTGGATTGATTAACATTTTTTCAATCTCCGATATCTTTTTTAATGAATTTATAGCTACAACAACTAATAAGGTTTTCTTGTAGACCGGAATATAAAATACAAGATGGCGCCCAATAACATCATTCTGAAGGAGTGATAATGATCGGTTATGACGAATAATTAACCGTTAATTATTTTTTTTACTTTACGATAACCCAACGTGGGATAAATAAATACATATATATTACTTTAATAATAATGATAAAAAAAATATATATATAGCTAAAGACAGTGCCAACGGCCAGGGAAGGGTTCTATCGGGATTCTGGGACGGTGTCAGAGGTAAGCGCTGGAATTGATGTCGGCTCAATGGACTGAATATTTCTGGCACCGGACAAGTTCACGATGAATCCATTTTCCTTGATGTCTTTCCACGAATATTCGTCAGCAACTATATCGTTGCATTCTTATTAACTTATTATTATAACTAAGGGATTCTGACGTAGGGTCGGAAGTATGTCTTGATAATTGATATCCGGCTCGATGGTTAAGTACATATTCTGACACTAGGCAGTTGACCATATAATATGTATTCATGCAACCGATATCTAAAGTCAGTGCCCACCGCGGGCCGGGGGTTTATTTTTATCGAACAGAATTACGATAGAATTAAAAATATTACCCTTGAGTGTCTTTCAAAGGATATTCGCGCATTGCAATCTTATAACATATGCATATCTAAAGACGCCAGGGTGTTGTGGTCAGTTACAGAATCACGACGAGATAATTACCCTTGCGTGTCTTTCATAAGATAATCGTACATTACAATCTTATAACATAAACATATATATATATATATATCATATGCATATCTAAAGACGCCAGGGTGTCGTGGTCAATTACAGAATCACGACGAGATAATTACCCTTGAGTGCCTTTCAATTCCATCCCTATAACATATATATATGTATAATTCTATAAAACTAATTCTCTTTTGCAAATAGTGATACTTCAAATAATTTCGCTCGCCCTCTGTGAAACCACCTCTCTCTATATAAAATTTATTATTCTTTTTCATTGGCCTGCATAAGTAGGTAAAGTTAATTCATCTTAGTATCGTTTCGCTTCTCAATCCCACGAATGCCCATTAATTGTATATTTCTAATATTTATATTATTTTTGCTTTCATGTTGTTGCTTCATCTTGAGTCTTTTCATCCTGGCTGAGGGTTGTGATCCTAGCTCCAATCTCCAGGATGGGAAAAACGGCTTCAATCTTTGCATGGAGAGATGCAGACATAGACGTTCGAGGCGCCAAGGATGCCTGATCACTTCGACCTATTTTAGAATAATGAACACTGTATTTCACTATGTAAAACATGTACCTTTGCGGCCTAGGTTTTTAATGCTGAATCTCTATGTGGACGACTTTTCTTTTGCCTATAGTTAATCGGGGTTTCACTTTAAGGGGGTTATTTATTATCCTAAAAACCTACATTACGAGGGGAGGGTTTTTATTTGCGTTGACGGGGAAGTGTTATGAAGCGAGTCCCTAACAAACTAAAATTGATAAACCGCGGACCAAGAATTAACCATAAATAAACATTAGTTGTCTATGATAAGTATTTCTCCGTTCCCTTTGGTAAAGGGAGGGAGGGGGGAAGCGACCACAGGGACAGTGGAGGATGCAGTCTTGCCTGGAGAGCCGACCTGTCCGCCGCCTTCGCACTGCTTCCAACAACAAGGGTTCCGTTCCAATTTACTTAGTTATTCATTTGCCTTTTGCTTTTAGATAAAACTGAAATCATTTAAACTCATTCAAATTCTGTCTATCTTTTAATAACCTGCAGTCGTTCACAGAAAGGTTAAAGCTTTTCCTAGAGCCTTTAAATTCCGCTATAATATACGCCTGCCTACCAGGTATTTTATATAGCCAAAGAGAGTTGTTTTATTTTGAATTCCCTATTCCTGTTTATATGTATCTATTTATCTATCTATCTATCTATTTATATGTATTTGTTTTTATTAATGATAACTAAGCGGTAATTTCGAGAATCGCCCATCAACGAACTGACAACACGACTAAAAGACGGGTGTATTACTTCTCGTATACATCCCTCTACCCTGAGAAGAGCTAGTTTGGGGATATTTTATATATTAAATCTATTGGTGAACTTTACTAAGATTGCCAATACAAATGTTCTTACGTAACGGAGCGAGGTTCTGCGTACTGTGACAACGCTTACATCAACCTCGTATTATTTACGAATCAAAAGCGGTTTTACCCCACATTCGTCTCATTTCTACATCATTAAGTCTACTTTCATCCTACCTCTGCCAGTTCCATGCCTCACCGACATCAGGGTTGGTATCAGCACTCCATTGTGGACTGCTAGCTACGCTTCTTTGAACAACTTTTTGTTTGTGTTAAACGCGTTCAGTCCTCCATTAATGGAGTTTCTTGCATTCTCTTGTCATTTGTATGTATTTAATTAAAAACAAAATCTCTTACCTTCAACCAACTGGAAGCGGGAGACGACGGCCAATCATCACTCCAATACTCAAAAACTCCCATATCATCATAATATGACGGGCTCGGGAAGTCCACAGTCTCATCAGCAGGCCTGTAGATGGAGCTGGTATAGTGATTGATGCCCAGGTAGTCTGATGTACCCTTGATGTACTCCACCTCCTCAGGAGTAAAGGTAGGAAGACGGGAGGAACTGAAGCCTTGCTCCTTGCTGCGGTTGGCTATCTTCTGCTTCATCATTTCAGGATAGTCTCCGAAGTAGACGGGGTGAGCGAACCAGCCAAGCTGTAACATTTAGCAAAGTAATGTAGACAGATCTCTCGGTTAGTAATCGGACGAACTGCGGTTGGCTTATTTTATTTACAGTAAGAGATCTGTTTTACGAATCTTGGGGAGCATTTACATTAGTCGATTTTGGGTGTACGCCAAGGTCGCATAATATAAATAGACCATGTAAATCGTTGATTCAACAGGCCGCAGGTGACTAAATCGCAAGTGCCAAAGTAGACTACTTGCTGATGTTTGCCGTACGGCGACTGGTTGCATGCGGCGGGTGACAAAAATCGATCATGTAAACGGTCAGTCGCCGCATGAACTTGTTCATTAGACACGTGGCACGTCTGTTTTGCTTAATATTTTTATTAAAATGGAGCAAGTTGCATGCAATGTCAATCGTCTGCATAAATGGAGTAGCTGTGCGGCTAGTCGCCATCAACGCGACGAGCGACTAGCTATACCACAATAATCTACTGTGAGAATCCCCTATCAGAGTATTCCCTTTGAAAAATTGTTTAAAAATTCCATCACATGGATAGGTTTCATAAATATACAGTTTAGAAATAAGATTTTAAAGAGTGGAAGATGGTACAATTTTATCAGTCTCATGAGATACTACTATTCTTATAGAATCGAAATGTTGCTTCAATTGTTTGTGTATGCTTTCTGTATTTATTTTTTTGTTTTCAATGTTACTTAATATGAAATAAATTTTGCCTTTCAAATTAAAACTATGAAAAAAATTATGAAAATTATTTAAATTAGTCGCTGTACGTGGTAGAACCACAGTTTGATAGTGCCTTCAAAGCGTGAAGCGGTTCTGTTCTTAAAATAACTTACAAGAAATGGATTGAGATGTGATTAAATTTCGAAACATTTAGTTTATGTACCTACAGAAGGTTGAATTACAAAAGAAAATTCGTACTTTAGGCACAAAAATCCTACCACAAATTGGAGAGATGTTTCGGCAGCCTCGCGATCAGCAGCGGAATCTGGGTCTTCTGGTTCACACCAGGAAGCAGCGAGGGTCCATCCTATCCTCCCTGTTAAATACAACAAATAATCGTATTATGTGAGAGTTGTGTCACTATTTGTAATAAATGATCCAATACATTGATATTGTTGAAATGAGGGCTGCTTTCATCTACTGGAAAAATATGTCAGGTGAACGTTATTCGTAATTTTAAATCAAACTTTTATTAATGACTTGTGAAGTACAATGTTTTAATGACTACACGAAGGCGGCGTTCATAAGGCGGTTGAGTAGTGACTAATTTTACCATGCGTCGGTTTGTCGCCTTTCAGAAAATATTGCTAAAGCGGGCTCCAAAGTACACTAAAGTGTTCAACATCGGTCGTTAATGCACATATATGTAATATTTCATTCGCTACCCGAAAGAATTTTTTTGTTTACCATTCTGTGTCGGCCTGTACACATCATCGTAAAGATGGTAAACTCTTGCGTGGGCTTTCAGGAGTGTGTGTCCACACAGGTAATCTGCAACACCTGGGAAAAGAAAAAACATTTTTAAATTAATATGCATATAGTTTTTCTGTCGTATATCGTAGAACTTCAGTAAAAAAATATTCCTAATGATGTATTTCTACAAGTTCTCATTTTTTTAGTGCGACACTAAACAAAGTATTTATAAATGGAAGGTTTTACTGTGATCTATGACTAGTGCAGGGTTAACATAAATTACCTTATCTATACCTAGCCAATATCTGAAAATCAAGCAAGACACAAAAAAAAACCCTTTCAGTATCTCAAATACATTGTGAGGAGCTACAAATATTTAAAAATCAATAGAAATATTGACGTAAGACGTAGTGGAGGAAAACTCCGCACCTCATTGCATTCAAACCTTCGTGACTGACATATAACATGTCAATTAATTCGGACCCATAGTGGTTAAGAAATAAGTCCAAGACTATGGTCAGTAGTAAATTTTTTTTTTCTACTTTAAGTCACCATTTTTAGATAAATACGCAATAAGAAAAAAATCAAACAATATTACCTGAGAAATTCAATGCGGGAGCCATGTAAACATCTCCATACCCAGCCTGGCAAATTTCATTAGGTTCATTGAAGGTCAACCACTCTGTTACCCTATCTCCAAAAGCATCGAAAGCAACTCGTGCAAAATCCTCAAAGTACTTTTCCATCAGGGGATTAGGCCAACCACCAATATCTTGTAGGGGTTGGGGAAGATCCCAGATGTAAAGATTAATAACTGGCGTGATGTTGTTCTCGATCAATAGATTGATTACTTTGTTATAGTAGGCGATGCCCTCGGGGTTGATGAAGTTGTCGAAGCCGGTCGGCAGGATCCTGGACCAGGATAAGGAGAAACGGTAGTAGTTGACTCCGAGCTCCTTGAGCATCTCAACGTCTCTGGGATATTGGTTGTATGAGTCGCATGCTAAGTCCCCGGTTCCCCCACCTTTGATTAGATCTGTGGTGTGGACGAGACGGTCCCAGATGTTTTCTCCTTTACCTGAAATTTAAACATTTCAGACTTTACTATTATAACTTTATATGTGTTCTGTATATTGTGGTTTTTTATTTCTTAAGAAACAATAAGAATTTTTTAACAATACATAATAGAAACAAACGGAGATATAGACCGGCCAGTAGCTAAGTTACCATCGCGTTCGGGTCCCACTCAGGCGTTCTGAGTTCAATTCCTCGGTTGGCTTCAAGTCGTCCATGACGACACAAGCAACATCTTCCACTTACTGTGATGGTAGTAGGTGATTTTTAAATATTGTCAGATTATTCGTAACCCGGGAATGTTTTTTTTTCTTTTGTCATCGAAGGGTGCCGACTGCCTACGAGCTACGACCAAACTGCACGGACTATCAAAGTGGTGGAACCAATGAAAATTATGCTTTTGTGTAGTTGCAGCTGTGCGCCGATGCGATTTGCAGTAGTATCGGTGAATGATGTTGAATACTTGCATTGTACACGCTGTTTCATAGTAATAATAGGTCATGGCCCATCTCCTTTGTTTTTTATCTTAACTGTACACGAATTGAACCCGTAAACTCCATATACACTGTTAAAGTCATTAAATTGTTTTCTTATGCATTTCTACTTCATTATAAATTCCGAACTTGAGTAAGATTCTGCTGTTTGGGCCCCATACCAGAAAAAGTATCTAGAAACATTGGAACAAATAAAAAAAAAAACCTATATCAAGTATATAGGAGAAGAGAGTGCACGGGAGTGCCTGCAATTTATGCACCATGAAGAATTGCTTTCTGAGACGCGCTACCAAAGTCTCCATTCAAGTGAGTGAACAACTACTGTCAGGAGCGGCACCATGATCTGATACACAAAAAAGATATTTAGTACACACGTACCTGATAAATTCCAGGAACCTTCTATTTGATATGTCGATGATGAAGTTCCGAAGAGAAATCCATCAGGGAATGTGCGATGTGTTGCATTATTTTGAGCGTCTGAACTAAAAAATTTAAAAAAAAAAAAAACGAATTTTATTTTTACCTTTCAGAAAAAACAGCATGTCCTATTCTCATCAATCTTGTAATAAATTAATGGTCCTCGCACATTCAACAAAAGAAATTCAAATGTCAAATAAATTATCAGTATACGTTAAAGAAGCAAAATTATGACTGAATGATCTAGATATTGATACCTCACTTCTACGAGTATAATATATTTGTTATTTCCATCCACTTCTCATATCACTTAAGTTTCTCATATCACTCACACACACGCAGAGCCTATATGGGTTCCCATTTCTCACTATAATAATTAACACAATCATGATTGTAAAATATTATTTATAAATATTTTGTTAAAAACTTTTCATTAACGAATACCCCAATCGGTACAACAGTATCTTCATAAGGAAATATATAACTATGCGTTTATATCTCTCCGACGAATGCACACTTAAACTGAAAGCGGTTTGCTAATAACATAAATATAAATTATTAATTCATTTATTAATAATATGTTCGTTCTTATGTTTTTTTGTCATTTGGGGTATTTCGTTTGTTTATACAATGTCCACCGTCCGCTTTGATGTTATGGACACTTCAAAGTGAAATTGCAAAACAACTTAATATCTTAAAAGTCTACAACTAGGTTAGGACTCCGTTGGACGAAATATTTAAAAACTTTAACGTTTTCAATATATCATATGTTTATAATACTGGGCCACTTTTATTCGAAAATGAAACATGTCAATTAAATCTAAATGGTGAAATTTTCTCTGTACACGGATGAGACTGCGATTTACTTTGGCAAAAACCTGGAGATTTTATTAGAAAAATCTCAACTGGATCGCAATATATTAAACAATTAGCTAATTAAAAACACATTAACATTAATCTTTAAAAAAAACTGGTTACATGATCTTAAGTTCACCAAAAATAAAAACGCCGATTCATAAACCATTACAAATAGAAGAAAGAAACCTACGCATTAGATGGTGTAAAATATCTGGGCCTATATATTGATAAACACTTGTCCTTTAAGTAACACATACAAAACAAACAAAAAAAATCATCCCCCTAATTGGTGTATTTGGTAGAATAGCTTATCTTTTAATCAGGACACGTTAAGAGGGGCTTATACTTTAGTTTAATCCAGTCCCACCTGAATAACATAATATAAATATGGGGAAACACACACATTATATACTTAAACGAATTACAAATAACACAGAATAAATTTTCACAAAAACTTTTCAATTATAACTCAGACACCCCTACAAAAAAGCTATACCGAGAAATGAACTTGCTGAAAATCAGAAAACTATACGAATATAATATATGCCTATTAATCTACAAAATACAAAATGGACTTATACACACGAACACAACATTTATAAAAACATCACAAGTACACGAACACTACACAAGACAACATAATAAATTGTACACGAATACAGTAAAGACTGAAAGTGCTAAAAGAAACATAGGCCATGAGGGTGTATATATATACAATTTCCTTCCCAATAGCCTGAAAACGGAGAATCGAATAAGAATATTTAAAAAAAACTGTTCAATCCCAAAATAAGTGAGCAAAATAACAATGTATAATGAGAATAATATGTAAAATGAGAAAAATTTGGAAGGTATATAAATAATATAATGTAACATTAAGCAATAAGTTATATAATATAAGGATTTAAATAGGTTAAGAATAATATGAATGTATGCAGCTAATTAATAAAATATTTATATATTTAAGTTTAGAAAGTGAAAAACATTATGTTTTTATTATAACTTAATAAATAAATAAATAAATAATACAAAAAAACTTCACTTACTTAAACTTTTTTTCAAATATATCTGAATACTCCACTGTCGAATATAAATACTCAACCAGGGCAATAAGTCAAAATATACTGGTTATTCTAGAATTTAATACATCTTTTGGACAAGGGAATATTAAATTTGATGCTGCGAAACTATATAATGCCTTACCAAATCAATAAAAAAAAATACAGAAATGAATATCTTTAAAAATAAAGTCAACGCTGAGAGAAATAAGTGATCATGAACTTGAAAACTATATAAAGACAATTTAAGACAAATGGATATTTAGTAATAAAAAAAGTACAGGCCGCCTCAGAACAGGAAACCCTAGTGAGGAGGACTGTGAACATTGAGACTTTATACTTTTGTCATAATAATATAATTTATACTTAAAATTAATTACTAAAGTCACATACATGCATAACCTTTACATAAAAACTAATAAAAAATGGCCGGGAGAATCTTTTTTCTTATATGATACTTTTGTAAATTGAAAATAAAATCACACTAACCTTAGGAAGAGTACACTTAAAACACCCAACAATAATAAAAACTTTCCCATGATTATTTTCGACATTTTATGACCGACGTTGAAATAATCGCGGCTGGTTCAATACTAATCTGCCTTTGTCTTATTTATAACAATTGATCTGTTATCTAAGAGTGTATCAGTACGTACCTATTTGCTGATTTTTATGTAAGTGCGTACATTCTTGTAGATACGTGTATCGATACAAATGATAATGTTTCGTTAATCAATTAGTCAGAAGACTTGAAAATCTACATACCAAACAGTGTGCAATATTGTTATGAATGACGAATACCTGGAGCAGGTGGAAGAGTTTATATATCTTGGAAGTATGTTTACGAGAAACGGATAGACTGATAGGGATATTGAAAGACGAGTGAATGCAGAAAACTCAATTAATGGATGTCTGCATCCGGTTGGCGCTAACAAAAAATTGTCCAAAGAAGCGCGCCTAGCAGTTCACAATGGAGTGCTGGTAATAACCCCAATGTACAGCAGTGAGGCATGGAACTGGCAGTATAAGGATAAAATTCAACTGAATGGTGTAGGAATGAGATCTCTGAGGCGTATGTATAGTAAAACGATGCGTCGCCGTGTGAAAAATGTTCAGATTCACAAAGAATGCAAAACTTATATAAGTGTAATTAGTAAGATTAAGAAAGGGACGTTCAGATGGTTTGAGCTGTAGAGCGAATGAATAAATGAATTAGTGTAATGTTTATATGAGGCGAATGTGAATAGCGGAAGAAGTCGGAGGCGCCCGTGGAAGACATGGCACGAAGCGAACCAAATACTGGAGTCGGGCCGTGGAGTCAGAATAACAGAAGAGTATGTCTGAATATGAATGAAGTAAGGAGTGTGTAACAAGACCGATTTTTTTGGCGATCCGTCCTCTCTGCCTACTCCTGCGGATAAAAGGCGCGAGTTAGTTAGTCTATCCTCCATGTCGAGGGGTAAGGCTCTCGACTACGAATCCGATGGTCACGGGTTCAAAACCCGGCGGGCGAAAGTAAATTTTATTTAATTAATTTGTGCCGTTTCACAATTCAATCATTTAAAAATAATGTATAGTATATTTGCGCACGATCCAGAGTGGAAGATACTCTCAGTATCGCCCTGGTGAAAGACTACCATTCAGAATTGATACGTTGCTTGAAATGGCTTTTATCCGTGTTTGGTGACCAGATCTGAATAGCTAGGTATTTCCCCACCTTCCTCTTCCCCTTCTTCTTCCTCTTCCCAGTACCTTCAGCCTCACAACATTCTCCGATTGGGGGTGCCATAGTCTCACTGGCTCCAGACGGTTGGGAGCAGTTGGGACTCTTCTGCGTTATACAAATAAAAGTAAAAAAAGTTAAAGACAGAAGTTAAAGAAAATCCTACCGGACATTAAAAAAAATATTAATGTAACCGTGGCCTTCCGTTGCTCTATTCTGTATATAATACTCAATAAGCTATTGCATCTCACTCAGGGCCTGTCGTATTTTTCAACCACATAATATTATAACGTTTTTAAATACTACATTTTATTGTTTGTGGATAACATTGTTGATTATATTTTATTCACTTTCATACAATATTCCCACATATCGTCCAGGGGCGCTATTCCCGTTATTTTTAAGGAAGATTCATTACATTTTCCTTGGGGTTAAAGACTTCTCGATTAACTGCGGAATTCCGGTGAGACATAGTGAAAAGATCCTAAATAGATTGTCAAGAGATTATTTGAAAACACACAATGATGAAATATCTTCATGTGATATAAGATTTTGAACTAAAACTTTGAAAAACAATTACATTATATTATAATTCATATGAATGCATTTTATTTTATTTTTTAATCTCATAAATAAGCCTTTTAACGAAGAATTACGTTTTATAAAAAGGTACCTACCGCATTAGATAGTAATGACCTTTTTTGTCTCTAGTTCTAAAAGTGACATTTGAATTTGTGCCGACCGAAGAGGTGGGTAATTCCACTTATTTTTCAAACTCGGTTGCAATTCCGAGTTTAGCCACATGAACTCGATTCCTCGGACTCGGTCTTTATTCCTGTCGGTCTGCATAGGTCCACCGTTTCGGAATAAAAAATCGTTCCTATTACTCGTACACTAATGAATAGGGACGCCTTTCGTTTCTGACTCCAATCCAAAACCTTTGTCGTTCCGCGAGTGTGAGTTCAAAACGAGTGAATCCGGATTTCCGAACTCGGAGTGAGTCCACCGCCTTCGGAATCGAATTCATTGGCCTCGGCCGGTCGTACCAACTCACTTCAATGCCGCACTTTACGTGAATTGTCAAAAATGTCAACATCTATATTATGCTTAAAATAAATAATAATGCAATTGGTAACATACGAGTACTTAATATTGAGTTTTTCTCTTGATAAAACATGGCAAATATTGAGTTTTTCTCCTGTTAAAACGTCGCAAATATTGACATTTTTGATGAATGTCGCTCGCTGAATTCAGCTGACAGCTCGTTTTCCGAGAAAACTGAAACCGCAACGCAGTTAAGTAAGATGGCTTTAACCCTAAGGAAAAAGTTAAAGAATCTTCCTTAAAAAAATGAGAACAGCGGCTCAAGAGGCCTTTTTTCGTTCTTTTAAAGGAAAATTCCTTATCCTTTTCCTTAGGCTTAAAGAAACAGCAGGGACCGGTTCTCTCGGATAACAGCTGTCATTCGGCGAACGACATTCTTTAAAAATATTGATATTTGCATAGATTTAACAAAAAAAAAACTAAATATCACTGTTATGTATTGACTTTAAACAATATTAGTGGCTTATTTGTCACAATAATGCAATTAACTGAACCGAGTTAACGAAAATGCGATGTTCTTAAAGTACATATGCCAAAAGTCCGAAATATCAGAGAAAAGTGATTTAAAATCTAAAGATTATAATAAACTACACGTGGTAAGTATGTGTAATGCACCAATAATTTTTAATAATACTGTCATAATTAAATCAGAAACTCCTTTAAAAATGTAAAAAAGCCTAAAGAAAAGGAAAAAGAATTTTCCTTAAAAAGAGAACAACCAGAATAGGCCTCCTGGACTTCGTTATTATTACAGGTAATATATTATTTTAATAAGGAAATTTGTATATATTTTTAAATATGTACAAAATTATATATATCTGTCTTAACTAGTAGAAATTTTTAATCTTATCACATATTTAAAAATAACGATGACAAGTATTGATATAAAAAAACAATGAAAAACGAGATAATAATTAATAATAATTTTATTATTGGGTAATGTTATGTATTATTATGAAAAAGATACCGCGTTGGTATCCGTGATATCGTTATCTTCTATTTCTAATATTTTAATTAACGATTTATTATTTTTTTACCATGTTTTCCTAGTCGGGATTGTTCAAAAATAACTATTATGCAACAGTGATTTATTAAAAAAAAATCTTCAAACGATGTTTAACCACTTTGTTGAATCGTATTTATTAAATTAATTATTATTATTCTGGATTTCACTATCAAATTTTGGAAACATCATTATTTTGACTTAAATAAAGGTTAATTTTTTTTACATACAATTACTACTGGTTTACAATAAGGAGCGCCTGTGAAAAACAAAATGTCCTAAAAAATATATATTCATATAGATCAACAAACGCCGATTCTGAATATATAACTTGTAATATATATAGTTTTACGTAGAATTTATAAATTGTTTTTTAAAGGTGAATAGAAAATCATTTCATCAAAACACCTTGCTATGTAGGTATCATTGCATTTGGAACATATGACGTCACGTGCACATTCTGTTTTAGAATTAGTAAGGACATTTTTATTTTTCGATTTTGTTTCGTATTTAAAATTCGTATTTTTTTTAGTTTTGGCGAAATATAAACTTAAATTGGGTGACTTACTTGTTGAATAGCAATGAAAAAATGTATATTCATGAGCAAACCTATTTTCGATACGGATATTATGATAATGTTAATGCTCAATACTATTATTATTCTATCAGTTAAAGCTTCTTAAAGGGTACATTATTTTATTACTTATGTTTAGTTACGATTTACCATAAATAGAATATATAATTATGTACGGTAAAGCTCATCCTTGTTTTTACATACAAAATAAAAGAAACGATTAACAGTAAATTCAATACTATTATTTTTTTAAATAGTTCTCTTAAAATTATTTTCACATTAACTATTATAATAAATTTTAATAATAAAAAATATCAATATTTTATTTTTCATGCTTTGCTATTTTATTTATTTTATTTACATTAAAATAAAAATAATTTCTTTTCAAATTTTCAAATTTTTATATGAATTACTTACCTACTTTCATTATTTATTTTTAAGTTTTGCTTGTGTTTTAATTTATTATTTGTCTATATTTGTCAATATTTTTAGTAGGCATATAGTTTATCCTTATGAGGGGAGCTTTGCTTCTAATACATGTCGATAGTTATGTATTAAATATGGTGGTTGTAAACAAAGTAATTGTTAGCAATTTTATTTATTTTTAAATAATTAAAAGAAAATTCCATTTTTTATTTTTTGACCTGACCGGTCTGAAAATGGCCGTGATAGGTTGAAACCGGTCAGGTAAAAAAATAAAAAGCTTAAAATCTGACATTATGGAATACGTTGATATTTAACTTACTTACTTCTCATGAAAGCTAGAAAAATTAGTTTAATATCATAATTTATAAAATTATCTCAAAATGTACATAAATTATACAAATCAATGGTGAATGAGACGTTTTGGCACAACTCTCAATAGAAATAACATATATTATACAAGAATCGATAGGTATTTTCAAGTAATACAAAGTTATTATTACGGCTTACAGTTTTTAAATGAAAATAGGAGAAAACGTAGGCTCTCGAGGTCCACCTCTCAATACTATCGAGCTAATCGTAATAATACTCCAGATGGTTGACGGCAGATAGTACTTTTGAAAAGAAAACCTACGTCTGTTATTTTTTAGTCTCCAGGAATATCCTCATCATGGAAGCCCGCCTCAGTCCAGCCTCCAGCATCGACGCATACTGGACAAATATATTGGCCCCTCACAATATAAATGCCGCAGCACCCTTAAGGAGTTATTCTAATCTTATTTAGTAAAATTCTTATTTTTTTTATTTATTTATTTTTATTTTTGTTTTATGTGTGATGTATCACCTTATACTACTGTCTTATAATTATTTAACTTTTTATTTTATTTTTTCAAACTCTTGTACAATATTTTGTATATTTTTTATAACTATTGCATGTATATTTTATATGGAATGTGTGGGACTGCACACTAACCTCCCCACATACCGGAATAAACATTTATTATTATTATTATTATTATTATTATTATTATTATTATTATTATTATTATTATTATTTAGTACACGAAAAATGAGGGCCGTGAGATTGTTTAAAATGTTACTTCTGTGGGTAATAGGAAGATTAATGTATGGTTTAAAAAGTTCAATGGTCCAAGTGCATATATTTTTCTTTGACCAAACGGTGTTACAAAATTAGTGGTACTTTCCCAAAGGAGATGATTCTACATCATATTCTAAGGTAATTGTATGTTTAACTTCCTTTAACGCTTCGCAAGGAAGATAATGACATGGAAAGGTAATTTTAGTGCACCGCTGAAATTTTATGTATCGAAATAATCATGAATAAAATATTAGATAATTAAAAAAAAAGTCTCGGAAAAAGAATTATGATGTTTTGTTTTGCATCTTTGAATTGAACTGTCAAATGAAAAATGTGAAAAAATATGAATGTGATGAACATATTTCTATACATATTTATATATATACATTTATTTATATATATATACGGCCTCCATGGTCGAGGGGTAAGGCTCTCGACTACGAATCCGAAGGTTGCGGGTTCAAATCCCGGCGTGCGCAAGTAATTTTTATTTTTAATTTCTGTTGTTTCACAAAAAAATCATTTAAAAATAATATATAGTACATTTGCGCACGTTCCAGAGTGGAAGATACTCTCAGTATCGCCCTGTGAAAGACCACCATTCAGAATGGAAATGTTGCTTGAAATGACTTTGAGCCGTGTTTGGTGACCAGATCTGAATAGCCAGTTATTTCCCCTTTTCCCCACCTTCCTCTCCCTTCTCCTTCCCCACCCCAGTACCTTCAGCCTCACAACATTCCCCAATTGGGAATGCCATAGTTTCACTGGCTCCAGACGGTTGGGAGCAGTTTGGGACTCTTGTGCGGTATTCATATAAAAAAAAAAAATGTATATTTTAAAGATTTTAGGGGGCAGCTTGGTATTGCCATAGTCATGACATTTTTTGGTTCTTAAATAAAATATATATGCATTTAAATTAGTAGCTTATAGGACTATAAATAAATATAAAATGAACTCTTCCGTGTCGTACTTACATTTATAATGTGTTTTCCCCGTATTAAATGACAATATTTTGTTAATTGATTTGTAATGAATACTATTGAACACGCTGAGTAGTGGGGATTTTTTTTCACAATAATTGCATAATGACATTATTAAATTTGATTTACATTAAATAAATAAAAAAAATATATATATATTATATTTGATTTGATTTCATTTCATTGCGGGCAACCCGGGCGTTTATTGGCATATATTTTTTTATGTATTCCTTTTGTACCAAATTATGAATGCATCACTTGATACACCAAACATTTTATCACAGATCAACATTAATACAGCAACAAGAAAATCAACAAGAAAATCAACAAGGAGAATAAAAGAATTTTTTTTATATTATAACCTGTCATACAAATACAGGATATTTCTCTCCTTTACCGCGGATATTAAGAAAATACAATACTATAATAATA
The DNA here is from genome assembly GCA_022606495.2 of Halesus radiatus. NCBI lineage: Eukaryota > Metazoa > Arthropoda > Insecta > Trichoptera > Limnephilidae > Halesus > Halesus radiatus. The sequence continues at coordinate 68,368 of JAHDVE020006188.1, forward strand.
ATAATAATAATAATAATTGGATGATTTGTATAGCGCCATTTTGGTGAAAAATCATCTCAAGGGCGCATACACTGTTTTAATAATTAAATAGTTATTTTTAATGACACAATAAATCGATTTAATTTTTTTTATCATCAATATCAAGCTGATAATGTGATGATGCCCTTTATTAAGTACCAAAACAGTGTACCATCGGTACAGGTGACAATAAGGAGTTAGTTTATACACCTACTTATAATATGTACGAGTATTCGGTCTTTCACTTGTCTGTCATTTTTGCCGGATGATAATTGTTGTTTATTGTACTTATTAATTATTGTTGCTTTTTAAAAATTCATGTATATAAGTTTTGGGCTATTGCCTGTTTTATGTACTAAAGTAAAATTAAAATAAATAGCAATTGTTACACGTACTTTACCCATCTCACTAGACGATGTCGTTCGGAATTTTTCAATATTTTGTTTTCAGAACAGGAGCGGAAGTAAGATTCGGAAGATTTCTGTGTTTTGTTAAAAATAAAATAACATCCATTCATTCCACCTCAAGTGCTTCCTCTCCCCTTAAGTAACTTCACAATACGGAGATGAAATTGTCATAACGTAATACATATGATTTTAGCTATTTTCATAATGTGCCACAAATGCAATGTATAATAATATCCGTTGCGCAACACTCGTAGCACGAGATAAGCAGAAGATTACGGTGCAATTTATGTTTAATGCAAAAGCGAAGCGTGGTTTGGAACTCCTGACGTTTCTACCTATGAAATAGAATTGAAAGATTGCCCCTTAGTGAAATCGGAAAAACATTTTAACATTTTGTTTTCTAGAACAATGCAACTAAGGCAACTTTTTTCTGGTACAATTTCGGAACCCACCGAAAAGAGTTTCAACAATATATTAAAAATAATAAAACACATTTTAAATCGATATTTTGGTACCCACTATATATTTAATTCCTTAGAACAGGTAATATTTCTACCTAGGAATTAATATCGACCAGGCAAACATAATGCAACTTCAACTTACACGTACCTCAAATGATGATAAATTACTATGTTTTGGAAAAATACAAATGTTCTCAGTGTAAATGTCAATGTAAATCAGTCTTTCTTAACCGTATTGAAAGAATGGCCCCCTTTACCACAGTAAAATCCAAATTTTAATGTATTATGTGGACCGTAAACAACGATGACAAATTATGACGGTTTTGGTTGATTGTAATATGGGATAGATTAAAGGTTTAAAAGGAGTAAGGATAACTGAACACTTGCCGAATGGTGTCCATATAAAAGAATATACTCCCACAAAAGTAGTTTTTCATCTGGCGAACAAGAGACCTGTCAAAAACAATCACAGTGTTCCATTTTTCAAAAACGTAGTATTTGGGTTTGGGAAGGTAAGGATTGGATTTATAGCAATTAAGGTAGGAACCAAACACATTATCATTTCAAAACCTAACAAACATTCTTACTTTAAATTTCACAATCGAAAAATAATGAAATATGTTTTTAAATAAACATAATATAAAATATTTTGTGTACACCACTGTTTAATACATAAATATCAATATACTCGTATAAAGGGTAAGAGGTAAAATAATTTTAATAATGATGCAGGGGTTCAAATTGTCAACCTTAATAACAAAGACAAAAATGTAATAATTTAATAGCACTGGAAATTATAAAATTCCTAAATATAAATTCTAGGTTATTCAACAACCAAGTAAATGTATCGTATAGTCTTAGATATTTTTCCAGTGAGTCGCTATGTTCCCTCAGAAAACCCCCTAATTCCCCCTTCTCTCACTCCAACATTATTTATGTAAGCATGGAATATAATACATTTACAGGGTGTGACAGCACATACCCGACAAACTTGTGACGACATGCGATTTTTAAAAAATTTGTTTGATGTCGAAAGAAAAGGACAACCAATAAAAATGATTCACACTGAGACAATAATTTACATATACATTTTTTACTCCAAATATGCACAGGAATCACTGATTAAAGTTTGTCGGGTGCGTGCTGTGACACCTGTTTAATGTTCGGCAATGAATATAATTTTATATAAAATGAATTTTTAACATACCCCGCGAAGAGAATTTCATATTATTGGAAGAACTGCTTTGGTCTTCTGAAAAAAACGATGCATACATTTTTTAATAAAGTATTTTCAGTTCCTTCTTCAAAAAGTTAATTTGTTCATATTCTGCGAGAGCCTTGGTTTTCCTACAGACCCCTTTTCTTTTTCCTAATCCCCCCCCCTCCAGCCAACCTCTCGTACGGACACTATTATCAATTAATAAACACACACGTAAGAAGTATCGAGCCTCTGACGGAACAAAACTTTCACTCGTAGGTAATATTTAGAACCTTTTTGAATGGGCCTTAAAGGGGCTCTGGTGCCCCGGTTAAGAATCACTGATGTAAATAAATAAAAAATAAAAAAGCCATCAACAATAGCCAGCACCCAAAAATACAATACAATAAAAAATTCACAAACTGTAATCTTTTATATTCTATGGAATACACACAAAAATGTCTGAAAATAGGCGCATTTTGTAAACCAGTGAAGGCATTATTGAACATTTTACTGAGAATTCTTTCATGTCTTTTGAAACTTTGTACATTTTTCTGCCTCCCTTATAGAATTTACAGATAAATCATTCATGGTATTTCTGGCGTTAGCAACCTGCAAAGTGATGTTTAATACATTTTTGAGAGTTAATTTTAATTAGAATCCACTCTTAATCTTAATGTTTATAAATAGTTACCTAGTAGGCATTATGCGAAAAATCGACAAAATTAATATTTTCTTTTTGTAAGGCTAGACGCCATTCATGAGCAGTGAAGAAACAAACTGATCTTGCTGAAATGCTTTCTTTCTCTTAGCTTCTGCAATATGGGATTAGTGCATCGTCTGCATTTTGTAAGGCTTATGTAATATTACTACATTTACTTGTCTCTTTTTTTATTGTTTTTATTTGTACTTCAGTTTCGTATCTTTTTTTGTATCACTAGCTAGACATAATTTATTTATATTTTAAATATGTTGAGGGCGTGTTCATGTGTGTACCAAGGGTACGGTTAAATACATCATACTTCAGGTGAAAATGCTAAAAAAATAAATTAATATTAATCGTTCTTAACAGTTTAACATCTGCAGTAAAAATGGCAGTAATAAACCATATTATTATATAATTTCTTCCAACAATTGGTATTCACTTCGTGGCGTCATTATTAATAAATGAATTAATTAATATACTTTGTATTCACCACTTTATTAATATAAAGATAATACTATCTAAATGTTTCGAAAGCGATGCTTTATATTATGTATTCTATATAATCCTGATGAAGAAAACATCGCTTGTGTATTAACAAAGTGGTGAATACAAAATATATTATTTAATTCAGTCATATTATTTTATGCTCGATAACACCTTGTAGAATTATTTGAAAAATGTTGGTGTAGTTTTTTATTTCAACGATTTCATTTATTTATTTATTATTGTGGAGTTGGATCATATCATCTCGTGTGCTAATAATTTCATATATATATACAACAGCCATATATACAATATATCATTTGGCAAACTTATAATTCAATATTTTTAAATTTATGGATATTCAATTACAAACTTAACATTAAGGGTTGTGGCAGACATTTTTATTCATTTTTTTGTTAAAATTCAATTGCAGTAATTTATTTAATTTTAATTTATTTAATTAAATTTTTAATGGAGTTCTACGAATTAAACACAAAACCAATTAATAATTTATTTCATAATGTTATTTTATCTGGTTGATCGGCCTGTTACATAAAGATCTTCACTTACTTGATATTTTTCTTCCTTTTTGGCAATCTAATTTGTTTTGCGTTTCTCATCCCATGTCCATATATCTCGTTATTATAAATGATTTCTCATTTCAGTTCCTTAAATATCATTTCTATGTTATTTTAGGATATGATATTTAAATATATACATCCAAATATAGAGTCTGTTTCACAGTCATAAAATTTTATAGAACATTATGTTGTAACTATTCAAGTCCCTACCTCACTCTCGTCTATGACATTCAACATTACAAATGATAACACCATCTCTACGCATGAGAAATCATTCCAGTAGTTTCCAGACAATATGATCACTCCAATCGGCAGCATTACAGTGGGGGGGGGGGGTTCTACACGTACAGAAACTTATTCGAGGCGGCCATTGGAAATCCAGGAAAGGGCCTTGTTGTTCAGCCATGTCTAAATTATTATATTCGAGTAATTATTATTTTTCAAACACATTAGACAAATTATTTGTTGTTCTATTTATATATTTCAATAAACTTTTATACTTACTGAATAATTCTTTCGTTACAATGTCTCTAAGGGCATGTTTCATGTAAAATAACAAATCATACACTGTATGCAAAAAATACAACATTTAATTATAACACAAAATTAAACATGTACAAAATTAAAACGTAAAAACATATATTTAAATCTGACTTACAAAAGAATTACAATTTAAAGGGGGCGGGAGACGAGAAAACAAAAAAAAAAGCTTTTATTGTAAAATTTTGCTCTCCTAGGAAATAAGGAAATCCCTTAATAATAATGAGTTTCTTATTAACAATAAAAAACCGATCTTATAGCCCTTATGTTTTCTTTCATACTTCCCTCAATCTTTATCTTTTCACACACTCTTTACTAATCCCTAGTGACGGCCCCATCCCTACTGCGACACCTAATATATATGTTCTGTCATAATTTTGTAAAATTGTTTAGTATATATTATTCCCTGATGTTGGAACGGATGTTCTGAAACCGGTCAATAAATATGATAAAAAAACTAAGTTTCGTTGTTTCATTTTAGAAAAAAATAGCAATTGACAAACGAAAACCGCCCTAGAAATTCGCTCTGGATAGAGAGGGAAAAATTCAGAAATTTATTTGTTTTCAAATAAACTTAAGCCATGAAAAGGTACTATTAAAATCTGTCTACAGACGTGGCTTTTTTACGAAGATTAGTGTCCAAAAGGTTGTTAACCGAAATGCCACAGAATTTCAGCGAGCGAGTTCTCACCGGCGTACTTCACTGCTTTCCACACGTTCATTCGTATGGACCAGGTGATTGTAAAGGCACGGAAAGGACTCTTAATAAGGTGTCAGATGTGTTGTGCAGCTCTCTGGCACTATTTGCATGCGGATGTCAGCGGCAGCGGCAACGGGAATCTTTTTGAATCTGTGGAAACTTCCAATTTCTCATGGAATACACTTTATGAAAATTCTGTGGAAATATGAATGCAGCTCAACTGCGTCAGCACAAGGACGAGTATTTGAACAGTTTGACGTTTGCACTTTACAGTGTAGTTATGGTAACATATTTTTATTGTGCCACGTCCTAGCGAAGGTTAACATCACGTTTTATAAAACATGTTTATCACCTCACTCCTATCATATTTGCGGCACTACATATCGGGGTCAAAATTGCGTTCTCCACGAATTTTCTTCTTTGAATATTCTTGTCAATTTATTTATAAACGAAACATTCCTGTACTATGAACACCAAGAAAACAAAAATAGTAGTAGATACTTTCAGTATCGCTCTGGTGAAAGACCACCATACGAAACAAAACGTTTTGTGCTTAAATGGTAATAGCCTGAATAGTAAGATAATTTTTAACTTTCCTCTTTCATCTGCTTCCCTTCTACTAGAAACTTCTTGGAGATGCTATAGTTCCCTAGCTCCAGATAGCGTAGAGCAGTTGAGTAGAGCTATTTTTATTATTATTATTTTTAAGTGAGAATCACACAAGAGTCCCAGCTGCTCCCAACCGTTTGGAGCCAGTGAAACTATGGCATTCCCAATTGGGGAATGTTGTGAGGCTCAAGGTACTAGGGAGGGGAAGGAGAAGGGGAGAGGAAGGTGGGGAAAAGGGAAAATACCTGGCTATTCAGATCTGGTCACCAAACACGGCTAAAGCCATTTCAAGCAACGTTTCAATTCTGAATGGTGGTCTTTCACCAGGGCGATACTGAAAGTATCTTCCACTCTGGAACGTGCGCAAATATACTTTATATTATTTTTATGTTAATTAATTGTGAAACAGCACAAATTAATTAAATAAAATTTACTTGCGCACGCCGGGATTTGAACCCGCGACCTTCGGTTTAGTCGAGAGCCGTACCCCTCGACCATGGAGACCGTCATATGAATATTAAAAAAAAAATTGCATGAAATAAATCTACACTTTAAAAAATCCGCGCGTAGTTTCAACTACGAATCGTAGTGTAAACAATAAACCTAACCTCATCATCAGATAAATATATTTATCTAATCATTTTTTTAAAGTTTATCTCTGGAACCATATGTAATTTACCTATGTTGAAAGAGGTAAACTTATACGTACCAAACATGTATACTTGTGGGAGATTGCATGCACTATTTAATGCTCCGAAAGCGAGAAATTCTGTTTACCAGAACGCGCCAATCAGCAGAGCGACTAAACTACACAACTATGCTTCACTGACCGTTGACATCCATCGCTTAAAGACAGTTTTGCCACTATCTTTTGACCCATGTCACAAAATAGTTATGAAACTGCCCCCATGACTTTGTAATCAACCTTTCACTTCTTACATGTTTGATATAGGTTATCATATTTAGTATTGTTTATATCATTAATATACAAATGTTTACTTACTCGTACTATTTGTTATTTCTAATACTTGTCTATCTATGTACATACTTACCATTTCTGGTATATTGTAATGTATTTTAATCTCTCTAATATTTTAGTGTACAACTGCTTTATGAAGACTATAAAAAATAAATAAATCATCACATGCTACGATCCTCGGACTTTCATCACCAGCCCTCGGGCTTTCCTATTCTGCTCCAATCTGCTTCCACGGGGTCAATCCAAATCTTCTTCTATCTGTCTAACGGTTGCTTCTACCGGAGCATCTATTGAGTCGTATCCTGCCATCTGTCATTCTTTCCAGTTTACCTGACCGGCCCATCGCAGTCTTTGGGATCTGCAAAATCTTACAATGGTTTCACACCCAGTTAGGTTCTCAAGACCCAAGTGCAGTCGCATTTACCAATATGCATACATATTTGACTACACATATCGATACCTTAGTTCAATAGGGAACTAACTCAAAATATCTCATTTTGAGAAAACTGGATTTGAAAAATTTTCATAAAGTCATCGCTCCGATGTAAAGTTATTTAATCCACCTATATCATAACAATAGATGCAACATGTAAGTAATTTATCAACCTACCATATCATAGGTGTAAATGGCTACATTTATTAAGTTCCAAACAAAAACATTTGATATATTTCTCCATTGAACTAAGAATATGCTTATTTCATTATAATTCCATAAAGAATTATCTAACTACATAATTACGACGAATTAGACTTATTTTTTTATTGAAATATGAGAACGGAGAGTTTCTTTACCATATTTCATCATTAACTAAAAAAGACAGAAATTTTGCGTTATCGATATGAATTTTAAAACGGAATATAAAGAAATATCAAAAATATAAGTAAGTAGAGATTTAAACCATAAAATAACGAACAATTTTGTTTAACAGTAACATAAAATAGAAAACAAAAACAGTATTACAACACGAATCATTAACTCTAAATTATTCAAACTACGATAATTAATCGCAGGTTTTATCAAAGTACTGGTACAGATAACATTTTACTTTATAAATGAAGTCAGCAAATATCATCCCCCCTAGCAATGAAAACCACAAAATTAACGGACTTCAAAAGAAGTATTAAAATATGGATTATGGACACGGGAAGAAAGAATATAGATCTCACGTGGCAACCGAATCAAGATTAACGCTCACGGTATGTTTTCTTCTAGATTAATTTTTTTTCCATATATTGCTCTGTAATTTTCCTCTTGTAATATACTCTCTAACATACTTGCAAAAACTTACTTAAAAATTAATAAACTTACAAAAAACTTCACCTTATTTATATACCATACACAAAACTATGTACAATGTTAACTTAGAACGGGGTACCCCAGTAAAGTTAAGTTTTTTTCGACATTTGGAAAACATAAAAAATAAAATATCAACAATACCTCAAAACTTGTCGCCCAGATCATGAAGTCTATTGGTTAATGAGTGTGACTGCTATTTTGTTGTGTACGTATTGCAGAAAAATGTTACAATGCATTTTGTGTTGCTCGTCGGTATGTCTAATTTAATAGTGGTGACGATGGCAGGGCTGTCAATTATGTGGTTTATGATTCTATATAATACAACTTGGTCTTAAATAATTATCCTGTCAGACAGATGCAATCGATTCATAAATATTAGGAAGCAAAGCAGTTAAGAATTCACCATTAATTATAAATAGTAAGAAAACAACTACTTAATTTACCAAACTATCCAAATATAATTGTAAGTGGTCTAGTTAGTTTATTATAATTTTTCAATGCAAATGGTATTTTTCGTCATAAATCTGAAATGTTTTTCTATCGATTTAATTAATGTCTCTAGAACGAATGGTTTATCAGCAATATACTCCATGAAATTTCTGGAATAATAGGGAACTGTTTTCGCGAATACCTAATATTTTCAGAATCACATAACGTTTTATCGCAAACACAACTGCCATAAATCTGTTACGAACACAACAACAAACCAATAACTATGTATTTACCTTCTTCTGGAATAGTTCTATCAGTAAATAATGGCAAAAGTGTTATTTATATCAATACGGAGGATTTTTTTTTCTAACTCAAAGTTTGTTAAGAGATGAAAAACTATAGAGGGAATTTAAATTATCTTCGTAATATTTAGGTTTTCATTAAAGGTTTTATGAAAACAAAATATTATTTGTCATATTTAAATTTGATGAAATTAAATAAATGAATAAATTTGTGTTTTACATGAAATTAACTGCAGTCAAAGGGTCTATGGGACCGCTTATCAGGACTACATTGAATAGCAGGAATAATTAAACTTAGTAAAAAAAAAATTAAAATCTAATCATTGAAGAAAATAATATTAACATAACCTAAATGAAACATGAAACCGAAAAAAAAAATCAGTTGAATCTGGAACTCGAACCCAGGACTCCTGTCTTTCCGGGACAACCGCTTTACCAGCATAGCTAATCAGATTAGTTCAATTTGTGTCATCTTCATCGATATCATATTTCAAATTCAAGACATTGTCAATATTATCCTCTATTTTTTAATCACATGTTTCATGTTTCATTCAGGTTATGTAAATATTATCTTCTTCAATGATTAAATATTACTATTAAATTAGGTTTTTAAACTTAAATATAATATATATATATATATATATATATATATTTATAAATCCTTTGTATAAAGGGTTAGTATAAAGGGTTAGTATAATAATTAATATATAATGATTTATTAAAACGATTTTTTAACATTTTCCACATATATTTTGGAATCTGAGGGTTTCAGCCTATTACTGCCATGTTCAGATAGGTATAATTTTTCTTAAACTGTGGTATATATACATTTTTAAATAGTTGTAAAAAGATTCTGCAGTATAGTATTATAAATAAATTTTAATAATATGGTTTTAAAATATTTCCGGTTGTTAAAAACAGTTATAATATTAATAAATATAAATTCATTACATATATATATATATATATTATTTTATTTATTACACATATATATCTGTTTCGGCTGACGTATTCTGCCGTGGTAAGTAAAATCACAGTACCTTCCTGAGGAGTCTCATGGAAGATTCTGTGTTTTTACTTCCGACGTTAATATTACCCATCTAGGTGTGAAACGCCCGTGTTGAGATGGCAATTTAAATGGGGTAGTTGTTCAGCTAGAATATGTAGATGACAAATAGATTTATAGATTACAATAAAGTTTTTTTTTTCAAAAGTAAAGTATGTTAAGGCATGAAAGAATTTAGAAGCGGACAGGTGTTTATTGGAGGTGATCAATGATCTTACTTTTAAAGGAACTTTTGTTTTGGGTATGTCTGATTTCACTAGGTAGGGAATTAAATAGTTTAATATCATTGTATTTAAACTTCGTTGTCCATAAGACGTTTTACAAATTGGAATATTAAAAGATTTTAGATCTCTAGTGCTTGTTCTTTTTTTCATGAAGGATATTTTTTTAAATATGTTTTTTCAAGTTGGAGACATTTAGTTTCTTAAAAATAAAATCAGTACTCGTCCTTACGAATAACTTTAAGAATAACCTTCATGATTAGCTTCTGGATCTTTGATAAGGCTCCAAGCAAGTATTTGTGGCACTACCCCAACTGACAATACCATATTCGACAGATGATTGTACAAGAGCACAGAAACTTGCCTCAGTTGTTTTCTGTTCAGAATATATCTAATAAGGCTCCAGGCAAGTATTTGTGGCACTACCCCAACTGACAATACCATATTCGATAGATGATTGTACAAGAGCACAGAAACTTGCCTCAGTTTCTTTCTGTTCAGAATATATCTAATATGTTTTTAAAGAAATAAAGTTTCCTTAGTTCTGTCGTTAAGTTTGAAACATGTGTATTCCATTTAAGAAGATCGCCTTTTTTATGTGAATACCCCACAAGAGTCCCAACTGCTCCCAATCGTCTGGAGCCATTGAGACTATGGCATCCCCCAATTGAGGAATGTTGTGAGGCTGGAGGTATTGGGAAGGGTAAGGAGAAGGGGGAAGAGGAAGGTAGGGAAAAACCTCGCTATTCAGATCTGGTCACCAAACATAGCTAAAATCCATTTCAAGCAACGTTTCAATTCTGAATGGTGGTCTTTCACCAGGGCGATACTGAAGGTATCTTCTACTCTGGAACGCAAATATACTATATATTATTTGTAAATTAAACCCGCGACCTTCAGATTCGTAGTCGAGAGCCGTACCCCTCGACCATGGAGGCCGTCAAATGTCTATGTGTATACCAAGATATTTAATATTTTCAACATTATTATTGAATTCCACAAGGAATTGTCATTATCAAAAATAGAAAGAAAATGTACATATTATTTTACAGACAGGGGCTGTGACGTAAACTTCCGTCGTTAAATCCTTTAAATTAGCTTCATACGACAAATTCGAGTGACGACGGAAAATTTTATGAAATTACCATTACGAAAAAAACTTTTGTGTGTCGTTTTTGGATAAAATTAATTTAATACAGCGCTTTTATTCTAATTGAGCTAATATCATTAGGCCCCCCGACGTGTACGTTTTCTACCAGTGACGTGCTGCGACGTTTTTACATTTTTTTCAGAGCAAAACAGTTCTTGCTACTACGAAAATTTTATTCATACAACGCACCCAGCTGTCGAAGTAGGTACTATAAGTAACGTATTATTATTATTATTTTTAAATTTAAAGTAATTGAAATGTTATTATTAAGTTCTTCAAGTATTTTATTTTATTTTGACATCTGTTTCGGCGTTCAAATCCACTATCAAATCTTGATTAGGCCACATTGAGACTTATTTAAACGGTTTTATATTTCCCCACCCAATTTTTATTTTTGCAATTTATTTTATATGATTACCACATGAGAGTCCAAACTGCTCCCAACCATCTGAGCCAGTGAGACTATAGCATCTCCAATTGGGGTACGTTGTAAGGCCGAATGTATTGAGGAGACGACGGAGATAGGGAAGAGGAAGATGGAGAAGTACCTGGCTATTCAGATCTGGTCACCAAACATGATCGGTCGTATTTCGATTTCGTTCAAATTAATATTATTCTTTGAATTCTATCTTTGCAGTGTTTAAATAAAGAATTGATTGGAAACCTAAGTGTGTTTGTTACTTTGGTCCATTTTGTGTAAATATTATGAAACAATAAGGTATCTGTGTTTATATTGTTATTGGAATCTAGGTAATAATTATAAATAATAAATGGTCCATTTTTCTGATTGGTGACTAGTTTTTCTACTTTTCGTTTAGTGACTAAAATCACCTCAAGGGCGTTTTACATCCTGTTAAAGTTTGTTGATCCTTTTGAATATATGTGTTTTAAGACTTTTCTTAAAGGTTTCAAAATTGCTTTTTGACCTCAAACCAAATGGAAGGTCATTCCAAGAGTATGGGCCAGCAAAATTGAAAGCTCTGTCCCCAAAATTCGTAGCATTTGTACGAGAGTGTTCATCCAGTCTGTTCGATGGATCAGACTTGACCGACTTGAGTGTGAGTTGATTGCCTCTAAAAAAGATCGTCCTTCACACAGAGATCATTCAAATATGATGTTGCCTTTGAACTTTGAATTTACTTTGTTCACAGAGTACCTAAACATGAGTTTACTGACTCTAACATAATTATAAAAAGATTTTCTAAAGAAGCTTTACGTGAGTTTAATTTTTGGTTTTGTTGGAATTTTGAAACTTATAAAACTATACACTGCAAATGTGGGCAGGGGATTTAATCCTTACGAAAGATTATTTTCTTTTAATATATTTAAAATTTTCATTCTCGCTATGATGGTGCCAGTCCGTTCAGTGCCTTATATACTATAAAACAAATTTTTAACTGAATTATTTCTTTGACTCAAAGCCAGTGAAGACAATCACGTAGAATGGGGTTGATTTGGCAGTATTTAGTGGCACCGTATATTGGACGAGCTGATAAAGATATTTTCGACATATTTACCACATAGGCAACAAAATACAAATATATTTATTTTGTCTACGCTGGCTAAGAAGGTATTGAAATTATTTTTTTGAATTTAACGTTGAATAAATTTGCAATTGTTTGTCTTTCTTGGGCAACTATGTAGCAATTTCTAGACATTTTGTTTGAAGAGTTTTCTCCACTATGTACATTTGTTAACTATTTTTTTAAGAACGCTAGTGAATGAAACGGATGTGTCGAAACCGGTAGCACAGTAATAAAATTAACCAACAAAACATAGTGGATAAAACTCTTGATTACAAAATTAAATTTATCATTTAAACATCTCTATTAAGTAATAACTTCTCACTAGCTTCTGACTTGTTCCATGCCATTGTTTGTACTATACTTACCCATATCTACGTTTATTTTTTTTGATTGTCTATTCTTTGCTTTATTTTAATTTGAATTTATATTTACATTTCTGCATTACAAAAAAAGTTATGTTTATATTTTTATTTAAAGAGACAATCAATATATCTAAATCAATATATAATATCAAAACAAACATCTTAGCTATTTCTCACTGATTAATATTGTAGAGAAAAATAAACCTTTTAAATAATATTTAGTCAAGTTAAGGAATTTAAGATTGTGTTACACAGAAAAAAATTGAAAAAGTGCACAGTGTCTAAATAAAGTGACAGAAGGTAAATAAACTTACGAATAATATTTACAAGAATGTAAAGGGAAAAAAGAATTATTAAATTAAAAATATTTTTATTCAAAGAAATATTAAAAAGTACGCATTGCCTAAACACTGTTATATCATTGTAAATATATAAATAAATTTACAATGATTTTTGCTATATCGTTACAAAAATCACTGCACGCCACTGATACATATTCATCCGCAGAGGTACCACTGTACAGCAATAAAGTATATTTCCCGATCCTCCCCGAGGTGACGTTTGCAATATGAACACGTGCCGGCCTCTAATCACGCAGACATGTACGCGGACTCAGCAGTCAGCACTCACCACCGTCGTAAAGGTACAAGTCGACTATAATTGGAATGTTAAAAATACATATATTTAGGGTTTTATTGTCAAAGGACGGAATTGGAATATATGGATTCAAGGACCGCTGTGACAGAGTGGCAGCTTCTATGGCTTTGGGTTCGAAGGTCTCACGTCTGAAACCTGACGAAAATCTAATAAAATATACTTCCAGTTTGTACCCACGTATCGGATTACTTTATTTTAATTTTTTTTTATGTCTTGCGACATAACAATCCCATGAATTATAAAACTCATTTTGCAACAAGAGAAATTTTTACAACCCACAAAAAGATACGTAGATGTAACACAACAATACAAAACAACAAGCAAGGAATATAATAATAATAATCCTCTTTAATAATTGCTCTTTCTTACATTGTCTATTGAACAATTGTGATGGTCACCTTGATTGTATATCTCCTTGATAGCTGCGGGTAGCTTTAAAATTATTTAAGTGCTAATATGTCTATCTTCACTCTTACCAAACTGTACTACTGTTTTTTTCCTGTTTTTTTCAATTTGTTTAATAATTGCTGATATTTTGATACTTTTATAATATCATTTAAATCTATAGTATGTAATTGGACTCAAGTATTTCTATAACAAAATTGCTATGCTGTTTTCACATATATTTTTTAATATTTCCAACTTGTGTACATTAATCACAACATGAATTCACTTATATTGTTTTATTATTGCGCCACATTTATGTGATGATTGTTATTTATTGTTGTATTATATTATATTGTTGAACTAAACTCCTGCTGACAAGCTACTTGCGGTGGCTTAGCGGGTACAAGTTCCCATTGTATGTTATTCATATTATACATAAAAAAATACGTACAAAATTTTCTAGAAAAGTATATAAATATAAGAAAGGGTAATAGTTATCATATTTCGTAGTATCCGAAAGAAATAAAACACCGTAAGTATTTCTGCCCACTAGTGTAGTTAAATATACGTATGTAAAAGCAGTTTATTGATTATAATAAAAATGGAAAAAGAAAACCAAAACTAGTCTCTACCCTTAAGAAGTACCTACAAAGATTAAGTATAGTTATTTTTGAAAAAAAAAGTAGGATGTATAATAAATTAAAGTGAAAAAAAAATGTAAATAACGAATTCTAAAATTTTGTGAGTCCCCAAAATATTCTACTTTCCGATTCCGAATAGTGATGAATCACAAGCGCAATACTATAAGTAAAGGTTGAGAGAGGTACTCGTAGATACTATCACCCTAGTGGATGACAATCAGAAACAAAACGTTATTTGGAATGGCATCAGTCGTATTTGGTGACCAAATCTGAATAGCCAGGTATATACTATTCAACTTTCATCTACTCCTTCTCCTTCTCCTTCCCATTTCAAATTATTTTAGCCTCAAAAAAGATCACATTTGAGGATGCCATAGTCGCACTTACTCCAGATAGCTTGAATTCTAATACGCAATAAAAAAATTAGGGACGTCGTTTTGATTTTTTACTAAAATCTTGAATAAAAATAATGTTTCATTATTTATTTAAAGTAAGTTTGTGAACTGAGAGTATTTTTTTAAACCATTTAAAATACTCGGAACTAGTTGAACTATGGCATTACGAATAGGGTTTGTCGTAAGTTTGAATCAAGTTTACTGGAAAAGAAGATCGGGAGTCTGAAGGGTGGGACGTACCTGGGAAATCGAAAGTGGTCACTAAACACGGCTAAAGCCATTTAAAACAACGTTATAACTGTTAATATTTGTCTATTACAAAGGCGTTACTAAGAGAATCTTCTGGAACGAGGTGTAAATAATGTATTTTATTATTTTATAGACATCTAGATAGGGATGGAAAGACTGATAAGGATATTGAAAGAAAGGTGAATGCATTAACGGAGGACTGAACGCGGTTGGCGCTAACAAAAAAATTTCCAAAGAAGGGAAGCTAGCAGTCCACAATGGAGCGCTGATACTAACCCTGATGTATGGTAGTGAGGCATGGAATTGGCAGAG
Source organism: Halesus radiatus (assembly GCA_022606495.2). Classification (NCBI taxonomy): domain Eukaryota; kingdom Metazoa; phylum Arthropoda; class Insecta; order Trichoptera; family Limnephilidae; genus Halesus; species Halesus radiatus. The sequence goes on from JAHDVE020006188.1 coordinate 84,047, forward strand.
GAAGGATGAAAATAAACTAAATGCTATAGTAATGAGATCTCTGAGGCGAATGTGTGGTAATATCATCTATAATCGTGTGAAAAATATTTCGATTCGTAAAGAATGCAAGGCTGATATAAGCGTAATGAGTAAGATTAAGAAAGGGACGCTTCGATGGTTTGGGCATGTATAGTGAATAAACGAAGAAAGGAGTATAAGGAGCCGGGGACACCTGAGGAAGACATGGCACGATCAAGTGAATCAAATACTTGAGTCGGGTCATAAAGAGTCGGAATAACAGAAGAGAATGTATGAGGCGATGTATGAATGTAATTGAAGCAAGAAAAGTATGCCAAGATGTAGTTGCTTTTGCGGTCCGTCCTTTATGCCTACTCCTACAGTGAAACGGCTTCATGGTTTAGTTACGATGTTTCCTTCCCATTTTTTTCTATAAATAGGGGTGCTACAGCCCTCCTGGTTCGGCACAGCAGCATCAGAATAAATTAAATAGTAAAAAAAAATAACTCATTAGCTTTTCTCATTATTATTAATGATTAAAATAATATGATTCTTAAAATTTTGTAATAAAACGTTGATATTCATCGTGGTGCCAAAATGTTTTTTTTTTTCGAATGAGCCATTGGCATTTCAGCGTGAGTCTTATTTAGTTTCGTAAACACGGACATAAATCTTACTTTATCCTTTACAACCCAGAGGCATAAAGTTTTAATTAAACGAATCCGTGAATTTCCCTTTTGGCCTCGGCAATAGCAGATACGAGTAGCTAGTATGTTCCTTTTCTCAAATTCCGTGGAATCATTTTAGTCTGATTGTTTTGGCAATCGCCAACAATGTCACATGAAAACTTTTTTATTAGATTATTTTATATTAAATAAAGTCTAAGCTAACTATTTAACCCACTAGCGTGCATTGCTCCAAAGGTAGGCTGTCTATAGTTTTTCATTGAGAATATGAAAATAGCTATTCTTCTGCTTATTTTGTGGTCAACTGAATAAATGGGCGTACAAGTTCCTTATCAAATGCATGGAAAAAAATATACTGTAACTTTACGGGATCAAAATTAGCGTTGACATAAATCTCTAAATCTCATAAATTTTTCTCTTTCTCTATAAGTTAAAAAGTTAAATTCTGATATAAAACATAAGCAGCATTAATATTTTGTATACTTAACATATGTTTTATTGTCTAAACTAAAGCCTCTTAAAGTTGACTCAAGTAGGAATAGTAGGACGCACTACATCAGTACATGTTTCATCGCTTGAAAACCAGAAAACATTGCTTTTAAATATGTTTATAATTTTTATTTATTATCCTTTCTTTTTCAAAACGTTAAAAAATATTGTATCGAATTTGAGTTTACCAAGTAAACCATTAAAATTAAATTAATTAATATCCCATGTCTTTGAAATTCAAGGAATAAAAATCGTTGACTAACCCCTTCCCGACCACAACGACATGAATCATCAACCCATGATTATTTTAATGAAGACAAATTGTTTAATTTTTTTTTATTAACTCTACACAGAAGGCTCTGAGGAAAATAATTTCCTTAAGAGCCTATATCATTTTTAAGGATGCTGTGTGGAGGGTTTTTTGAGGAAAGGATGAAGTGAATATGTTGTAGGAGGGAGGAAACACAGAGGCTGATAAATCGTTCCATAGTTGCGCAGATGAACTCAAGAACGAGTCGTAGAAATGACCCATTCTCAAGAGTCAGGGGTTTTTCAAGTATTTTGGGACTCCAGACCAAAGGTGGTTGCAACCATGTGTTCTCTGCAAACTGGATTAATATGGGTGTCACGTACAAAAAAATTCGGCACTTGCCCCAGTAGCGTGGTTACTCCCTGCAAGGTCTCCTCGTTGACATTCGTTAGAGAAATAAAATAATAATATTTGGACGATTTGTATAGTCACCTCAGGGGCGCTGTACATGTGTTTTTTTTGTATTGCTCTATCTTATCAATTACTTTAAATAATCTATTATTCATCGATCTGTAATACCAAACTATTTGTACAATTCATTTGGCTCATGAACGTGATGCCGCGTTAAAATATACATGTTAATAATTTTATATGCAGGCAGAATTTTATTTAATTAATTATCTTTCAGAATTAAAACGTTGCTTGCAATGGCTTTTAGCAGTGTTTGGTGACCAGATCTGAATAGCCAGGTATTTCCCCACCTCCCTCTTTCTCTTCTCCTTCCCCTCCCTAATACCTTCAGCCTCACAACATTCCCCAATTGGGAATGCCATAGTCTCACTGGCTCCAGACGGGTGTGAGCAGTTGGGACTCTTGTGCGGTATTCATTTAAAAAAAAAGATAATGTTAGACGAGATCTTACTTACCTTGCAGGTTACTTAAGATAAACACTGTTTATTTGCGAAATTTAGATACGGTTTTTCACCCAGACGACATTCTATTTGAAAACACATATTACTGGAGATATTATTTCATTCTAGTATTTATTTTAATAATTATTTATTTTCTTGATCGATTGGTGATATGATGGTGGTATATTGCAGGGATTTGATTAGAATTATCTTCCTAAATCTGATTCGTCTCTCGATAAGAAGACCACCGAAGTGTGAGGAATCGAATAATGTTAATAAATAAGATAAGTGTGTTAAATATTAATATTAAAAGTTTAGTTTGTTATTAGGACCGAAATTCTGTCGTACTTAACTGATTGTTAGCCTAACATGCAGTGTAGGTCGAAAAGACTGATGTCAGTCTTCTAGGGTTAATTGATTTTCCTGCAGTTCTTCGTCTCGAATATAAGGTTGATTTAAAAGCTAAACTAATAAAGAATACGAAGTTAAAACTTATATAAAACGATACCTTCCGCTCCCAGGCTTTTATAACCTTCCCCCACCATCTATTCTGACATCGGAAATCCATTTTCCGGAAGTCACGTCTTCCGGTCTGGATCCGGGCTAAGTGCACTTTTAACTTTGAACTACCTTCACTTCCTCGCTGGAACAAGTGGCATACGGCCTTATTGTTTATAAAGTGCCTATTTTTAATGTTACCTTTACTGCAGTTATTATCTTCGGATATCCGCTATTGAAGATCAATAAACGTATTCTCTCGGCGCCAGGAAGTCCTCGATTTGTCAATCTTGGACTTGGGATTATTTTTTTAAATTTTTTTTATTAATTTTACAACCGTAAAAAAATACAATTCAAAAAGTCCCGATAAACTACTTTTTTGTAGTTTGTCTACGGGAGCTTGTTATCTAAAACATAAAATTTACAGACAAGGTTACAAAATATGTAAAATAAAAACATTAAACAAAAAAAAACAATATTTAAAATAAAAATAAAAACCATATGTAACAAGCTTATAACATAAATATTTATAAAGAATATTATTCTAAAATATTTTTTGCAAAAATATATTTAAAAAAAATTAATAAAATAAAATCATAAGCGAAAGCAATAAATGAAAAATAAAATAATATTTCCTTATTTCTAATACAAATAGCTTCTTTCAGCTAGCCAAGTTTTCAATGTGTTAATTAATGGTTTAGTTATAATACAGTTTTTTATTTATTTTAGCGGGTAACATATTTATACAACTAGGAATCACGTGTTCTAAAATTCTTTGTCCATATTTGTTTTTATGCGTAGGAACCATTAATCCTTCATTATGGATTGAATATGTCGAGAAAACCTTGACGTGGATGGGTGATTGTCACTCGTTAAATTGCAACACTATCGTTGTTAACACTTTTATATATTTTTGAAGATTTATACATTAATTCGTTAACAAAGCTTGAATCTTTCGACAGTAAGTTAATGAAGGCTGTTTTTTTACTGAGAATTTCATGAGAAAATAACAATGAAATATGCAGTTGATGTTGTTTATAACTTTGATATTTTAAACCATAGAAAAGTACAATAACTTCAATATGAGAAATTGTCTATTATATTATTGTATGGTTTACATTACCTACCTGACTAGGCGAAACCTGTTCTAAGGTAAGTTAAATAAAATTGATACCTTAGCTTAATAGCTGATCAATAAATTTCACGTATCATTGTATGATGAAATTTACGAGTGAAATTTACTCATCGCTTCTCGGACACAATAAACGAGCAAATTATGAATATTTTTTTATCATTTAAGCAATACGTATGTTTATCATGGGTGATCGCAATATTTATTGAGCTAAACGAGAAAGTTTAATCAAAGATTTGAGAAATCGCCTAACTTATAACTGGTGTAAAATATAATTCTCGCTTCCACTAATGAGCTAAGGAAGAACGCTTACATCCTAGGGTTAAAAAATATTAATGTATTTTCTTGGACAATTTTCGGGATATTATGACTTGTTGCGTTTTCTCCTCCTTTAGCCAACGTTTCGGACAGCTTTACAGTATTCGTCGTCTAGGCAGAATTGATGTTGGATGCTGTTATGCTCTCTGAAACGTTGGCTAAATGAGGAGGAAACCCAACATGGCATAGTATCCCAAAAACAATTCAAGAAAATATCTCCGGCGGAATACAATACGAATATATTTTCAATGATAGTTTTAAGGATATTATGCCTTGTTGGGTTTCCTCCTCCTTTAGCCAACATTTCGGACAGCGTTACAGTATTCGTCGTCTAGGCAGAATTGATGTTGGATGCTGTTATGCTCTCCGAAACGTTGGCTAAATAAGGAGCAAGCGCAACACGGCATAGTATCCCAAAAACTATTCAAGAAAATACCTCCGGCGGTAAAAACCTGAAAAAAAAATTATGGAAATATTTGAATAAAATTTAAACTTGGCAAACTTAAAGTGCCGTGTGAACTAACAACTTCTACCCATCATATGAACTATTGTTAAGCGTAATTGGACATTTAAAAAAAAAAATTATTCTTGTAAACGTTCATTTGGTAGACACATAATTTTAAAATTTATGTTTTCTCTTACCTATATTTTGGTAAATCTTGCGCATTTTTTCTATTATTTCTCATGTTTAAGGATTTGTAATTTTTCAAAAAAGATATATTGTCTTGTGAAAGTCCCCTTGGCGTTAAAATAAATTATAATGCTGAATAAATGCGATTCATAGGAGTTGTGTAAATTTAATGATGCTATAACACACAGTTCGAGAGTTTTGTAATAGTTTCGTACCCGTTTAAGAACAGACGTTGTCTATTGAGACGAGTAAAGTACATACATGTTATATACCAATGAACAAATCAAATCATGCGCGATGACCAAAAATTATCGACGCGTTGACATTGCACCCCCTCGCGCTGGTAAACGGAATACATATTAAAAAGATGCACTACGTTCACCGTGGTACGAATTAAATTGCAGACTTTTGCTAAAAGTGAAAATTACTATTATCACTTTTTCTAATTTGTAAAGTTTCAAATCTATGTAATTTTAAACGAGTTGTATTTGTATGTACAAAACATTAAACCTTTATTTATGCCAAAAGAATGATTTCTTTCAAAAATATGGTTGGCAAATTCAAAATAATTATTATTACTCACACAATTAAATATTATTAAAAATCAAACATTTTTTTAAAATAGTTTTTTTAAAAATAGTAGTTTAAAAAACAAAAATAATTTATTTTTTTTAAATTTGTAACAAAAAAATTTTTGAAAATTAATATATTATAATTTTTTTTTTCAATTATTTTAACATTTTTAATTACTTACTTTCATCGCTTATTTTATATATTTGTTTGTATTTTTAATTTGTTCTATTTCATTATTATTTACCTATATTTGTCATTATTTTTAGTAGGTAAGTTGTTCATCCGGAAGAGGGGAGCTTTACTCCTGAAACATCTAGATATATATTTATTAAAAATAGTGGTTTTAAACAAAGTAATTATTATTAATTTATTTAACTAATATAATGAATTGCGTGAAGATTCTATTTCCAATGTTAGTGTTTATCCTTTCAAAGAAATTCATCACATAATGGTATTCTAACAAAACTATGACGAACGACTCTGAAAATCAACATTATTAAGAAAATTGCATTGTTTCCATAAGGAGGAGTGATGGATTATATAATGTGTGTGCATACCTAATGACAAAAGACGTATTATTCCAAACACAAACAAGGTGGTCATACATCGTACCGATAACTTAGTCTAACTCTGTGTTTCTCATACCATGGCCGGCGCAAAGATAAAGATATTTCATAAAATTAGGTGAAATAATTAATTCTACTTAGATTAACTATAAGCAAATTTTAAAACTAGTACTAACATAAAAAAACGTAATAATCAAAATAGTAAAAATAAATTTTAAAACTTTAAGTTTCCCCTATTCCTTACAATTATTAAAACAGTTAAGGAACTAAGTAATTTTCAGGGTTTCTAAGAAATTGTGAGTTTTTTTTTGTGTGAATTAAGCACGTATTTGAACATCGAAAAACTTCTCTCAATATCTATTGATGTAGCAAGAGCATGTTTTTAAATTTAAAAAAATATATATTTCTAAACCAGGCACATTCACGTTATTTTCAAAGACACCAACAAAAATGAGCATTTCCCGCTGTTAACTGAAATTTATAATTTTCAAGAATTTTCCATTCATTACGATAATTTTCAAGAAATTTCCTTTCATTACGATACCTTTGCAGGAAATGTACAGAACCTAGTTGAGGTAAATCAGTGTGTGATATCGTTAAAGATGAAAAGTACTATGTTATTATTCGATGTTTTTCGTTTGATAAAAATTATGATTGTTTTAGCGGAAAAAATGCGTAAGTTCCATTAACCTTGTAAGCGTTTTGTATGAAAAACTATGAAAAAATGCAAAAAAATGCATTTTTTCTGCCCTCTGCTTATGATATATCATATATGATTCGTTCGGTAGTTTTTAACTGTGACTTTTTTCAATACATTTTAAGATACGTTTGTATGACACGATCCTTTAATGAAAATAACCCAATTAATTTAACCCAGCAGTATCGCCCCAGAAAAAACTACCATACAGAATCGAGACGTTTGCTTGAAATGGCTATATCCATTAGTGTTTAGTAACCGAATATGAATAGCCAGGTACCTCCCAACCTTCCTCTTTTCATCTCATTTCCATCTTTATTCCATTCAGCTCTACACTATACCCAAATTGGGAATTCCATAGTCCCATTGGTTACGGACAGACGGGACTAGAGATTGCAATCCGAATTATCCGGATTGCGAAAAATCCGGATTACTTAATATAAAATCCGAATTTCAAAATTCTCATATAATGAGTTATTTACATGTGAAATTAACACGTCCAACTAGCTAATAGGAATGCAATACTGAGTTTGCAGAATTTGCTAGTATATACTTAACTAAATTTGTAATATTAAGAAAGGGACGCTTAGATGGTTTGGGCATGTAGAGCGAATGCATGAAGAGAGCATTTGACGCGAATGTGAATGGAAGAAGCCGGGGACGTCCGAAGAAAACATGGTACCATCAAGTGAATCAAATACTTGAGTCGGGCCATGTCAGAATAATAGAAGAGAATGTATGAGACGTTGTATGAAAGTGAATGAAGCAAAAAGTGCATGCCGAGATCGAGTTGTTTGGTGGTCCGTCCTATCTGCCTACCCCTGCGGAGAAACGGCGTGATGGTTAGTTGGTTAGTTAAATTTGTAATAATAAAATTGTTAACCCAATAACAAAATGTTCGAATTATGCACACCGGTGGTGTTTAGGAAAAAAAATTTAAAATGAAAAACGTTACGTTAATATGTTAACGTATTTTGACAATTTTTGTCCAAACTAACAGTTATAATTATTTACATATCATTATCACGTCATGATCATTGTGTTTACGGTGTTTTTAAAATAAATACACATACCAAGATTTTACCAATTGAAAATGAACGTATCATTAACCGTAATTTTACACTTATAAGAAAATAACTAAAAATACAGTTATAGGATTATTTCCAAAAGCCATCGATATGATTTAGATAAGAAAAAATAAAATTAATTGTATAAAAGAAGAAAAAAATATGAATACGGAATGGAAAAAAATATTTTTTTGGCTGTATTATATGTACATGCAATATGAATAAGATAATGCTTGTGTTTTTTTTTTTCATATTTTATCACTTGCGTTCATTTTTAAATAAATTTTAGTATTTCGAAAATCCGGATTTAATTCTTTTATCCAGATTTTGAGTCTTAATGTAATCCGAAAATCTCGATTTTATAAAACGTCCGCGGATTTGCAACCTCTAGTTGTTACTCTTGCTCGATATTCGTATTTAAAAAAAAATTGTTTTCTTTTTGCACCCTTGCCGACGTTTAGATGTTTTAATTTATTTTGTAATTCTCTATAACATACCCTGCCTCCTCACATGATTGGTCGACGTCGCAGTAACTCAAACACGAGTCCCAACTCCACAAAGTTATTGGGATTCCGAGCACACGTCGCACGGGCGTTATACCCTCAAGACATAGACTACACAAGGAGTTACTACTTGTTGTTCGTTCCTGTAAACTGTATTCAATCCAATTGGACCTTCCTACTTGTTTGTGATCATGTTTGCTTCGGGATAACAATAGTATTATATTTATATTGACAGTTTAATGGTTATTAACTACCTACTATAGGGTTAGTACAATAGAATATATGCACGTTCACTCTGCATAACCTATGAATATGACAAAGTAATTAATCTATAGTAAAAGAGAGGTTTCTTAGGTAATGTTCAATATAAGTTGCGACAACCTGTAAATGATATCTTCTACAAAACATTAATGTCTAATCTAAAACCACCGCTAGCAGTAAAATGATTTGGAATGGAACAAATTTGTGCTTTTGTTTTTTCATTTTTTTTAGTCACTCCAGTTAAAATTATATTGCATGTGCGAATATTTCAATTGAGAATTTCTATTGAGTAAGTGCGTCTTTCAAATAATGCAGGATTTGAACTCCCAAATATGACCTCCAGATCCAGAGCTTTATATTTTAATCCTCTACTGTTAAAAAAGACAAATAATAAGAATGTAAAATAAAAAATAAACTTAATATTCTAACTATTCACACCACTTTAAGAGTTCCTGGAAACTCCACTTTCCGGTAAAGATATTAGGGCCCATAATTAGCCTGACATGAATAAGGTTCATCCTAGCGATAATTCAACCCCTTGAATTATGTACAGCCTGCTTAGTGACCATCGCCCAGGGCCGCATCCTGTGCGCAAAGTGTACGGCGCACACAGGCGGCGGATCAAAGGGGCGAAAAAACTTAAAAAAAAAAAATTCTGTTGACTACTTTAAATTCTAACATTATTAATGGATATATAATTATTTACATAAATAATACACATAACATCCTCCACAAACAGGACGATATGTATCAAAAATTTTGCAGTTCTCTCTATTTATTAGTACATCAACATTAGAATGATTTCGTATTTGTAACTTATGATCAATCTGCTGAATTGTAGTAATTTACCAAAAAAAGGTGGTTTATTTTTATTTTTCGCAAAATCATTTTAATTGTCGAATATTGTAGCTTCTTCATCGGGCCAAAATACCTGTTGAGTCCAAAAAATACATTTGGGGTAGTCATATGCAGCTCTCAACATCCCTTCAAGAATGATACCCAAAAAACCTCCACAGTTTGAGGGCCCAGCCTTTTCCCCATCTCTGCTCCCACTTATTTCTTTCAATCTCACAACGTACCCAAAAATAGAAATGTTATTTTTCCTAGTGGCTCTTGACAGCTGGGACTCTTGTGTCTAGGTAAAATAAATAAAAGTTTACAATTAGAGTTTGACACGTATACCATAGAGTGGAGCATCGGTTTACGAGTATAATTCGCTCCGCAAACATGTTCATAATTGAAAACAATTGTATATTTCAACAAATTTCCCCATACGATATCAAATAAACTAGGATGATCAGCTAAAAAAACAACTGTTTTATTAACATTTATTAATATAAAGTACCTACGTATATAACATGCAAATAATCGAATTTATTAATTATCAATTCACTTGCGGAATCACTTTAGAGGATTTTGCGAAAACGTGACAATGCACTGTTCAACAGAAGCATCGCTCGCAATGCTACAGCCTTATTTGGATGGTGCTTCTCTTCTAAATTCTGTACTGATTCTCACATTTTAAATTGCTCATATGGCAGGTTAAAATTTCCTCAATATTTTTGCTCCTCTTGCGAAACACTCGCCAACAAGTTACTTCTGGTAAAACCTTGCAATCATGAAAGCAATCATACAAAAAGATAGTATCCAAAAACATGTAAATAAAAGAAGACGAAGTTATTCTTAAATTGAGGTATGATATCAATGGAAATGACGGAAAGTAATAAGGTAACATCAACTTAGTGATTAGAGGACTAGTCCCGGAAAGACAGAGGTCTTGGGTCACTATTTTTACTTCGTTTTTTATTTTTTATTTCATTTGAGAATTCTTAATACTATGATGAATGTAAGTAAGTCTAAAGTCATGATGTTTGAAAGAGAGTACGAAAACAGTGTACAATATAGTTGTGAATAATGAATACTTGGAACAGGTCGATGAGTTTGTATATTTGGGAAGTATGTTTACGAGAGATGGAGAGAGTGATAGGGATATTTAAAGAAGAGTGAATGCAGGAAACTCCATTAACGGAGGACTGAACGCGGTTGGCGCTAACAAAAAGTTGAACAATGAAGCGAAGCTAGCAGTCAACACTGTGCTGTGCTGATTCTGACCCTGATGTATGGCAGTGAGGCATGAAATTATCAGAGGAAGAATGAAAGTAAACTAAATGCCGTAAAAATAAGATCTCTGAGGCGAATTTGCGATAAAACCATCTATAATCTTGTGAAAAATATTTAGATTCTAAAAGAATGCAAGGCTGATGTAAGCGTAATGAGTAAGATTAAGAAAGGGACGCTTGGATGGTTTGGGCATGTATAGCGAATGAACGAAGAAAGGAGTATAAGACGCGAATGTGAATGGAAGAAGAACCCGGGGACGCCCGAGGAAGATATGGTACGATCGAGTGAATCAAACACTTGTCGGAAGTCGGAATAATAGAAGAGAATATATGAGACGATGCATTAATGTGAATGAAGCAAGAAGTGTAGGCCAAGATCAAGTTGTTTGGCGGTCCGTACTTTCTGCTTATCCCTGCGGAGAAACAACGTAATGGTTAGTTAGTCAATCATTAAATACTGCTTCGAATTAAGGGCGGAATTACCCCTTATTACAGCCCTGTCACCAGCCCCTGTCCTTAAATAAAAGGCTAACCACCATGGTAGACGGTAGGCTCCAGTTATGATAAAAGAGAATAATTACTATTGTGGACTTAAATAGCTCGCCTGTCGTATTATTTGCAAAAGAACGAGGAGTTAATTCAATTATAAAGGAAATTATGCCTGAACTAAATTGCCATTTTGGTTGAGCGGCGAAATGTATTAATACCAGGGAGAGTTGCTTTTTATTAACTCTTAGCATTTTGGCGGGTTTATTCATTTATAAAAGGTTGTCACTGGGAACTAAATCCTTTCGGAAATGTCACCGAACAGAGTTTGCATTAAGTCCAGAGCTGTTTAATCTACAATGGTCTTGAATGATATATGTAGTCGAAGTAATTATTTTCAGAAAGCAAATTCATTTTAATCGGGAGTTTTACAGCTTCGAGGTATTTTATTAGCTTTCGAAAAGTTCAGATGGATTTTTATTCACTTCTATACATTTATAGTAATTTATAATATAAAATTTATACTCAATTAACATATAAACTGTATATTATGCGGTGTCAAGTGAGAATGATGTGTACTGTAAATCTCTATATATTAAAATGAATGGTTGTCTGTTTGTCGTCGATTTTCTCAAAAATTACTAGATCGGCTTCAAATACGAATAGCACAGTTTGTTCTTATTAGTGCCGGAAAGGTTTAGAGATTAGTTTCAATGAAATTCATTATGTGAAACTGTTGGTAGAAACGTTGAATCCGCCATGTTATATTGAGGTTAGCCCATTGATATACCACTCTAGTTAGCCACAGATTACATATTCAAACGAAGCAGGATTGTTTAGGTGAAATATTTTTAAAACGTAAACGCAAGTAGATACCTACATAAGAACTTTATTACTTAGATATTTGAAAAAAAAATTAATGTTTATTTGTTTTGATATAGTAATAGTCGTTAAAATCATTACTTTAGCTTTCAATTCACTTATGGCATCAAACCATAAGCAAGATTTCACAACTTTTAACTTTATTAACTAACTAACTTACTAACCATCACGCCGTTTCGCCACAGGGGTAGGCAGAGAGGACGGACCGTCAAACAACTCGATCTTGGCATACACTTCTTGCTTCATTCACATTCATACATCGTCTCATACATTCTCTTCTATTATTCCGACTTCTGACAACGCCCGACTCAAGTATTTGATTCACTTGATCGTGCCATGTCTTCCTCGGGCGTCCCCGGCTTCTTCTTTTGTTCACATTCGCGTCATACATTCTTCTTCCACTCATTTCTTCGTTCATTCGCTCCACATGCCCAAACCATCTAAGCGTCCCTTTCTTAATCTTACTCATTACGCTTACATCAGCCTTGCATTTTTTACGAATTTTAATATTTTTCACACGATCATACATGGTTTTACCACACATTCGTCTCAGAGATCTCATTTCTACGGAATTCAGTTTACTTTCATCCTTCTGCCAATTCCATGCCTCACTGCCATACATCAGGGTTGGTATCAGCACTCCATTGTGGACTGCTAGCTTCGCTTCTTTGAACAACTTTTTGCTAACGCCAACCGCGTTCAGTCCTTCGTTAATGGAGTTTCCTGCATTCACCCTTCTTTCAATATCCCTATCAGTCTTTCCATCTCTCGTAAACATAATTCCCAAATATACAAACTCATCGACCTGCTCCAAGTATTCGTCATTCACAACTATATTGCACACTGTTTTCGCACTCTCTCTTTCAAACACCATGACTTTAGACTTACTTACATTCATCATTAGCTCGTTCTTCATGCATACTTCATTCATCCTAGATACAAGGGACTTTATTAAAAAAAAAAAAAAAATCCCGAGCCAGGCAGGGTGGAGATAGTTATTTATACTCGTATGTTATAATGTTTCTCGAATACCTCACCAGGAGAACCTTCACCTGCTGAGGTGTTCACGTGATATGTGGTAATGTTGTGAATAGATTATAATTTTATGTTAAAGAATATTAAAAACAATTTAAGAAAGAAACAAAAATATAATAATGATTACAATTAAAGTAACTCTTATCGTGTTACGTTTGATTTCTTGCTAATAAGTAATGAAAAAGGGATGTACCTATTGTTTTCATCCCGACGGAGATTTTATGTTCGATTATTATGTGTAGGTGTATTCTCTGTGGGTTGTTCCAATAATGTTGGCGTGTGATTGTAAGGTTAAGGTGAGTAGTAATTAATTTGTTTTTGTCCGTGGGTGGTTCATTTAAATGAGATATTTCAATGGGTACGACTCTAGATGTATTATAATTAAATAATTACCAACTGGTCGCAAGTGTAAAACACAAAATCCGTTTGCTTTCCTAAGAGATCTGCTTGAACGGTGAGTTCTAGTAAAATGAAATTGGTGACGATTTGTAATAGCTAAAAAATGTTCTGCTAGCAACGTAATCGTATCCATCTTAATTTGTGGAGATTTGAAATTTTATTTTAAGTGTCAAAATGTTAAGGCAAGTTTATTTTTAAAGCTTTCAAATATTCTTCAAATGAATATTTCGAAACTCGGACGAAACCGGGTGGTAAATTCTAATATAAGGTACAAGCGTTTATAAATGAATTAAAAATTACTTTTTAATCACTGCTTTATTAATATACACATCAACATATTTCGAAAGCGATGCTTTCCTCATCAGAATATATATTCTGTATATTCCTGATGAGGAAAGCATCGCTTTAGAAAAATGTTCATATGTATATATCAAAAAAGTGGTGATTACAAAGCCAATCGTTCGAAGAAATTATATAAATAATTGAGAAATGCTTTATGAAGGAAATGTGCACAATCAAAAAATATTATAAACGTGTCTTTATTTAAATGCGTTGTTTGGGAAAAAGCATTTGTTGAACGTTGTCATTCGTCTAGCGATAAAGGGAACCATAGAACGTTTTCAAGAAGAAAAAAGCCTGCCGGGTGTTCCCATTTTGGTTGCGTTTTGGGTTCAGTTCATTCCACTGAACAAAATAATCCGAAGAAGCAAGATCCACATCCATAAAAAAGAACTGGTGTCGACAATTTTAATGATGAGTTTCGACGCAGTAGACAGGCCGAACGAATAAAAACTGTTGAAGAAATATTTTCTTTTTTTGTTTGGATACTGCACAAGAGTCCCAACTGCTGGTATCCACGATTGGGATACGCTGTGAGGCTGAAGGATTGGCAAAGATAAAAATATGGGTAAGAGGAAGGTTAGAAAGTACTTGGTTTATTAGATCTGGTCACCAAACACGGCTAACGCAATTTCATATAACGATTCGATTCTGAATGGTGATCTTACACCTGTACCTGATCTACCACTCTATGGAACATGACGCGAAAAAGATTTTTTTTCTTATATGATATTATTTAAATGTTAATAATTTACATGGTGTCCGGAAACTCGTGGTACAAGCGGGAAACTGGTGAATATACATTACATTTGAATTGATATAGAGATATAACTTTTTTTTTAAATTTTAGCATTCGTTTTCAAATAAATCGAGTTAGACGTTGGAATATTTTGGGTAAAATTTAAAATAAATCGATGGCTATGGGGTTTTTTTTATCTTATCCAGGCTCCAAGATTTTTTAACCCCAAGTGGCCGAAAAAAAAAATTTCAAAATCGCAGTACTCACATCAATTTTTTTTTAGATTCACCGGTCTCCCACTTGTATCACCGGATTTCGGACACCGTCTAAAAGTTTAATTAAATAAAATAAAATAAAATTACGCACATCAGGATTTGAAGCCGCTACCTCTGAATTCGTAGACGAGGATTTTAACCGCTCGGTCACAGAGATCGTCAATTTTAAAACGTTTGATAAATTTCATTAAAAGTACGGAAAAATTAGCTTAATTCGGAAATACGGATACGCACAGGTCACACTTCTATCAGTTTATCTCTTCGGTGTTTTATTCTAATTAGTGACGGGCATTATTAATCGGAATCCTAATTATTGTCGCATAGTAACCCTCTAGTGACGTCGTGAGTTCATTTTCTCTGCTAGCTAAATTTCTCAATACCGTTCAGTATACATTGAACAAAAAGAGGGAGTCGGGTCATTTGCAAACATTAATATAACATTTATTTTCCGTGTGACCCAACTCCCTTACAAATACACATAGTTTAGACAAGTGCAATATATCTATTATATTTAGTAAATAGCCCCATCAAAAATATTTCGGGAGGAGTAAACACGTCCGACACAGTATATTTAGTTATAATAATAACCAAATACAGCGAGAAAATATTTAAACTATACTTATCTATTACGATTAATGAACATGAAATTTATTATTTAAAACTAAACATTATACGTATAAATATCTACCTATTGTAATAATGTATTCAGTAAATAAATATATGATGTAGAAATATATTATTAACCACATAATATGAAATATTATTAACTTTATTTTACTTAAATAATATAACTTAAATAATAACTTTATTTTACTTAAATCAGTCCTAATTTTTATGTATTTTCAATAGACGCTTATTCTTGCTTTGTTATTTCGATCTCTTGGAATAACAAGGTTCCATCTGACACGGCGGTGCGTAGCCGACCACGGAGGCATACCCCAAAATCGGGGATGCCGTAGTCCCATTGGCTCCAGGTAATTGAGACTTTTGTGCGATCACAAAAAAAATGAGCTCAGTAAAATACTATATCCCTTAAATTTTTAACCCCTTCGCATACTTTTCGCGATCTATACAATTCGATTTTCCCCTACTTTACCATGTAGGTACTTCCCTCTGCTTATTTATATTCGTTCCACTCGTCCGACCAATTATTCTGGGAGCAATATTGAACAACTCGTTTTTGCAATGTTCGGTGTATTGAATTAAATATTTAAAAAAATATTACTTATATTTCAGCAATAAATACGACCTACTTTTATTATTAATAAAAACGAGGAGACTGGGGATAATTGTCTTTTGACCAATTATTTTATTTCACTATATATATTTTTTTCTATTAATATCTTTAATTTTAATTTATTGTTTTATTATTCCTATTAGTTATTTTTTCACTGTTAAGAAATATTATAATGATCAACAAATTCCGACATTTTTAAAAATTAACTCCACACAGGAGGCCCCGTGGGAAAATTTCCTTCAAGGCCTATGTCACCTTTGAGTATGCTGTGTGGGGGGTCTTTTAGAGAATAGGAAGGAGTGAACCTTGGTCGTGAGACCCATGTTATAGGAAGGAGGAAACATAGAGGCCGGCAGATCATTCCACAGCCAAGCTGTTGAACACAAGAACGAGTCGTAGAAAAGACCCGTCCTCATACGTCAAATGTCAATCAAGTACAAATGTTGGGCGCGCGTCTGGCGTGTTTTCCGACTTCGCACCGGTGCCGAAGGAATCAATGACTCTACTTCCTCAGAGCATCTTCTATTAAAATATCGGTAAAACAAGGACAGCATTTCCACCTGACGTCTGTACTCCAAAGATTGCAATCTATTTCTGAACAGAGTCAAGGGTTTTTTTCAGATATTTTGGGGCTCCCGAATACAGGTGGCTGCCAATTGTCGGGCATCTGCCTAGTTTGGTAGTCGAAAGTTATCTTGTGTTTTTCCTTTGTATTTCGAAATTTTATCGTATTTTTATATTTTTTTCAGATTCGTAGTTAGCGCATCGGGGTTGTTTTTGGCATATTCATCCTGTTACAAAGTTACATTTGTCAGAGCAGTGAAAAGGTAGGCAATTTTGAAACTACCTATTTTATATTTCATCCCCACCCTTAAAATATCTTATTCAATTCATTCGCATTCGATCTTTTTTCCACAAGCCGCGTGGTGTCGAATATTAAAATTGTTGGTTCTTTGCGGCTTTAAAAATACCCTTAACACATTTTTACCAAAAAACGTTCGTTGTATTTTGCTAAACCGACACCCGGAGCGCAACAGCACTTTCGGTCTACTATCATAAAATGATGTGAAGTGAAATCTGGACTCTTTTCAAAACACATGACGTCTGACCTTAAGAGAAAGGGAGAACGAGTATTATGGGGACCGTCATTTTGTTCCCGATACGGAACAGCTAGAATCAAAGGGTTAAAACACTATTTGCAGATAGACTTTGTGTTGATTTGGCAGAAAAAAAACAATTTACCACACTTTCAACGTCGTTACCACAATCCATCATAATTAAAATTATTTTCACTTTTGAACATTGCTTCCAATTTCGGATATACTTACGAAAAACCAAAAGAAAAACTTTGAAGCTTATAGTAACATGCAACTACTAGAAGCAGGGATGCATAACAAATTCGAAAGCATGCATAAAAACGTTTCACTTCCTAAAATTTGAACAAAATGACAAACTCCTAATACATGTGGTGAAAAGGTTGAAATTCCCACTTAACGCCGGCATTATGTTTCGATTTACCCAAAAAAATATCACCAAAATACGTATTTATTTTATTTTGTAAATCTCAGGTATAACTATTAAAATGTTTTACGGTCATTTTCTAAAAAAACTTGATTTACACAATATGACAATACTGGAATAGGGGTTCCAAAGTATTAGATTTTTAATTTAAACATTTTTTTTTGTGTGATACTTTATTTTTTTTTCTAGGTTTATTAAGAAACTCACCAAACCCCTTAAGCCAAAGGCCAAGGTGATTTCTCCTCACAGTATTTAATTAAATTATCTGCGATATTTCTAGGCCATCAAATTTTCAAGCCAAAATCAGAAGATTTTTTATTACTTTGCTTCGCATCGCCTTAATAATATGAAAAAAACGACCATATTACATCTTTATATTTACTGTGTGCTTATTAAAACGATTTAATTTATTTTTTAGAGAACTTAATAACTTTTTCCACTTATTAACTTAAAACCTGACCGGTTTCAACTTGCAACGGGCATCTTCAGATTGGTATGATTTTAACAAAATCTATGGTATTTGTAGTATTTATATATTTGCCTGATGAGATATTGCACCTTTATGATCTGAGAATCTTTAAAAAATGACCTTAAAAAGCTTAAGAAGTTTTTAATGGTTATTAACATTTTTTTACGAATTTAGTTATTTACAGTGTTGCGTGCCGCAGACGATAGGTGTTTTATAAATTTATTTTGAATATTTTTAGTACTATCAATATAAGTATGATAATGGTGATTCCAAATTGATTAGATGACATAGTATAATGATGTTTGTTTTTACATATCATGTCCAAGTAAAACAAACTAATTATAAATCTATAATTTAACAT
The DNA here is from genome assembly GCA_022606495.2 of Halesus radiatus. Classification (NCBI taxonomy): domain Eukaryota; kingdom Metazoa; phylum Arthropoda; class Insecta; order Trichoptera; family Limnephilidae; genus Halesus; species Halesus radiatus. The sequence continues at coordinate 102,489 of JAHDVE020006188.1, forward strand.
TCTCAAAGAAGAAAAGTTTTTTTTAACACAATCCCTTGCGACAAACCACCCAGCTCTCCCCTACCTTTGCAAAGATTCCGGAAAATAAAATTCACGCAATGTGATTCGATTATTTTATGAGGGTCGCTTGACCGCCGGGTACCGTTTACATTTCGATCACGCATCGACTTGCGCCAGTTTATAAGGAATAAAAATAATATAAAAATTCAGCTGAAATATTAAGTAATTATGTCCGTGCGTGTTTAGGACCGGCGGCGGCCGTCTTACGCCGATTATTTTTTCTCGTTTTCTGGGTCAGGAGGAGAATTAATCTGATATGGGTCCTTATTTTATTATGTAAGGGAATTATTTGTTTTGAACTCGTTAAGGGGTGGATAATTTGCAATGCTGTTTTATGTGACAAGCGCTCAAGAGTTCCAACTGCCCGAAGGGACTGTAGCATCCTCATTTTAGGATATTTTGTAAACACTAAATAGATAATACTATTCTATGACAATTGATCCCCCGACATTTGGTCCGCTGACAGTTTATCCCCCGGACAGTTGCTCTTCATATCTGGTCACCAAACACGGCGTAAGCCATTTTAAGCAATGTTTCGATTCTGAATGGTAACCTTTCAACAGGGCGATACTGAGAGTATATTCAAATCTGTTATTTTAGTTCCAAAATCATTTGATATAGTTTTGTACGCGGGTCATTTGAGAGAACGCATCCAGCATTGGTGTACATTTTCATATTTATTCCGACTTTTCGTAAACTGGTGGGATAGCCAAGAAAGCCTTCATGGTAATGTTCAAATACGGTGGATAGTTAATAACGTTAAATCGTTAGTTTGCAGGACGTAAAAAAAGGGTTCCAGTAATTTCCATTTTGATCGATTTTCGATCGTCTGGTATTTGTACAGTAAAAATGTTTTTTTTATTCAAAATATAAATTGCATTGACATAACTGATAAAAAAAAACTTTGAAATCATAGGCTTTCGTGGTTTCTTTTTATAATAAGATTTTCTTATTATTATGGTTTTAAATAAAATCGTCTAATTTTTATATATAAAAATGAATGTTTGACTGACTATCTGATGTCGATTTTCTCGAAAATTACCATGGCACAGTTTGTTTTTATTAGTGCCGGAAAGGTTTAGAGAGCAGTTTGAATGAAACGCGGTTTGTAATACTGTTACTATAACGTTTTTAAATTAGTATGAAAAGCATTAAATCCGCAATGTTGTATTGAGGTTAGCCCATAGATATACCACTCTGGTTAGCCACTGATAACATATTCAAAAGAAGAAGGTTTATTTTGGTAGCATATTTTCAAAATGGAAAACACAAGGAGACACCTACTTAAGATCTTAATTATTGTATTTGTTTTGAAAAAATAAATATTAGTAATGAAATAAAATTTTCAAATGAATGTTTCTTTGCTTTTTTGTTAAGAGAAAATTCACAACTCATCAAAAATTCCGAGCAAGGCCGCGTACACATCAGCTATTGTGTTATAAAATGTCACTGAACTACATTGACCTAATTTTTATCTATGGGCTAAATTTAACATATATTTCGTTAATTGAGATTACTAATTTAATTAATGAAGATATCTTGATATCGCAAGACTCCAACTTCACGTTAAGTTAAGAAGACGTACAAAGTTTATTCTTCCCGATATCAAAATTTAAATTTTTTACAAGATACTCAATGTTAAGGGGTCAAAATGAGACATCATTTAACACGTACGCTTTTTATATTGTCACGTTTTTCTCAAGTTTGATCGGACCATCGACTAACTTAAGTCGTTTATGTCTTTTTATCCCTTACTAACATAGCCATAAGGAGGGATACGTTTCACTTTTTCAAAACATATTATTTTCATATTTTCGATGTTCTTCGACTTCATCCCTTATTAGTAAAGATACAAAGGGGGCAGTTTCATTCACCACATTTGTTAACATGACAAACCTTATGTAAATATTTTGTTCACGAATGCTCTTTTTATATGCATACCTTTTTTCCCTTTGTAAAGATTGCCGCCACTAGACTATTGTCTTTGTGGAAAAATTGTTTTTTTTACCATTTTCCTGAGTAATTGATTTTGTTGTTAGTTAGTAGATTAAGTTTATTATAAAGAAAATCGTACACATAATAAGTATAATACTTTGAATAAATTAGAACAAAAAGAGAAGTGCGTGACGGCTTTGAATACATTTCATATAAATAATTAAGTAATACAGCCTATGCGGAAACAAATATCGGACCATTGTCCGTTCAAGTGCTTAAATCTATTTTTGCCTCCGGCCAATCGAGGATATTATTAATATTTGAACCGTCTCCTTCTGCACAATGGTATGATTTTAAGTTAGTTAATTAGCAGTCTGTGTTTAAAAAAAAAGGATAAGAAAAAGACCAGTTCAAAGTTTCTGAGAACAATCTATGATGCTTAAAAACGTGCTGGATGTAGAAAATACAATATCACATGCTTAGTTAAAATCTTGAGGGAAGCAAAGTCTTTTCCAGGAATTTAAAGTTAGTGGTTCAAATCGAAACTTCAAAGTGCATATTATTATGGCGTTAGCCAAAATCTTTTACACATTTATCCAAAAAAAGGGTGTCCTTCAAATTCTCTTACAAAAATTCTACGCGGCACTCGTTTTGCTTATGGAATCATACACGTTCTCATACCCTCGCCATTTTAGCTCTTTTTTTTTAAATAACCACACGATATCTTACATTTCCTCAAAGGCAAATAATAAAAATATTCCCGGTACAACCTTAGATTTGGGGCCTTCAATAGGGTTAACGTAGTTAGGATGTCTACCCTAGGCTGCTTTGGGGTAATACGTGTCGATACTGCTAATTCCTTAGCTCCAGCCGCTTTTCTGTATTTTAAACCCATCCGATACAAGTTTGCAACCCTCAAGTTGGTAACCTTTAACAAACTACTGTCCTAAAGGTCGTATTCAATACTGTACATATATTTATTTAGGTTGGTACCTACCCTTAGTATTTGATTGGACAATTAATGTAGATGTTAGTTGAATGACAACGATCATTCTGTAGTATTTGTAATAAGGACTGGTAATATAAATCGGTAAAATAATGAGTACTTATGATGCTACCATCGGTCAGAATTGGGTAGTTATATAATATACATTATTTGTATTTTTTTTAATGGAAAATGCTATTTTGGAAAACAATGTATATTAAAGTTATAAAAACAATTTTTTTAAATAGTGATTTTAGCTCAAACAAACATTGGATCTCAAATAAACCTATAGGAGTATAAATAACGTATAGTATTTCTCTAAGGGTTCAGACTTCGTCGGCCAGGGAAAAAACGACCATGCGCCCCCTTAATTCTTAAGACCTTAATGTTCGTTTTCGCTCAAAAATGAATGTCACTTCGATTCCGCCGGTCGTGTCTCGCGAAAGTCGATCGAATCGCCCGTCGACTTTAAACACCACAAGGCTCATTTTGGCCAAGTGAGTCTGAATTCGTAGTAACGCGGTTCGTTGATTCGCAGTCAAAACGGAGCGGTCCACGCGTTGTCCTGCCAAAAAACACCGTATCGGCTTTCGAAGAGAGTAAGGCTCAAGTGGGTCAAATCGGGTGCGTATCTCTCTATAAAGCAGTCAGTCGCGGTTAACTTTGCAATACAAACCAATTGCAGGACTGCAATAGGCATCTACTAGTACAATATTAATTGAATAAAATGAGTAAAAAATGTTTTGTTTAAACCACTGTTTAATATAAAAATATCAACAAGTTTCGGAAGCTAAGATTCCTTCATCGGGGTACACAGTTTACTGAAAAATAATGGCAATAAGAGACATAATAAACACAGAAAAATAATTACGTAAGAATAGAAAATTTACAAAAATATTTTTTTTTACAGTAGGTGATGAAAAGTAAGTACTTAATTACAAATTATTAAATAAATATTTAGGAAATATTTTGCATAAACCACTAGTTAATAAATAAATATGAACATGTTTCATCCTGATGAGGGGAACTTTGCTCCTGAAACATGTAAATATTTAGATATTAAATACTGTGTTTTTAAACAAAGTAATTAATATTGATTTAAAAATTAATTATTTTTACTGTTGTGATGTACATTTAAGAGATGACTTATTAAATGAAAAACCGTTTTGTTATCAATAATATTTATGTGACTTTTTAAAACATTTTTTATAGACTTATGATATATTTAAAGAATTTAATAATTTATTAAAAATGTTTTTATTTCACCAAGCCGAAAATTACTTTTATAAGTTTTATGTAGTTTTTTCATGTGCACTTTTTTATCGTTGTATTTACAATGTCATGTTTCTATAAAACATTCGCACGGGCGTAACAAAGGTTTTGCTGTATTATAAACACGCTTTACAACGTTATAATAATTGTAAACCCATTATCCACCCAAATGGGTGGGGTACCCAGCTCAATCGTTATAACTAGCTACTGTCTCTATCTTCTTAATTTTTTTATACTCGTACTTGTGTTCTTATATTATATACTAAACAACTTGTTAAGTCTAGTCTTAATAAATACTAGGTTTTGCCTATTGCAGTGCTGCAATTGGTTTGTGTATTTAGAATATGTGTTGTAATGTGGATGAAGCAAGAAGTGTGTGTGTTGGAAATAATTTTTAAAACGAATATTTGGAAAAATATTTATACTCAACCTCCTACACCTACTCCAACTCCTACTCCAACTCCTACTCCAACTCCTACTCCAACTCCTACTCCAACTCCTACTCCAACTCCTACTCCAACTCCTACTTCAACTCCTACTCCAACTCCTACTCCAACTCCTACTTCAACTCCTACTCCAACTCCTACTCCAACTCCTACTCCAACTCCTACTCCAACTCCTACTCCAACTCCTACCCTACATCCACCCAACCCCTACCCTACGACTACCACTATTAAATATTTAAAGAAAATGAAAAGAAAAAAACTTTCAATGTTAGCTTTATCTCGACAAATGGGGCCTAGGAATTTGTTGCCAAATTTTTAATTGCCCAAATCTCGTTGCGTAGGTGGAGACGCTCAGTTTGATACCCATATCGGCGACCCGTACCCCTACCCTTACTCCTACATCTACCTCTACCTCTACCCCTATCCCTACCCTACATCCCCCTTAAATCTACCCTATCCCTACTGTACCGCTATTCTTTTTGAGTATTTATAGGAAAGAAACAGAAAAAAGCTTTCAGTATTAGCCTTTTCTCGCAAAAGAAAGCCAAGATTTAACTGTTCAAATTTTCACCGAGATGCCCGGATCCGCTACGTCAATACGCGTATTTTGATACCAATATCAGATATATTACAAAAGAAAAAGAATATCAAAATGAATTATTTATAAAATATCCTACTCTTTGATTTTATGTGCTCCTGGGAAAAATCCATTAATTCATAATTTTATACGCAAGTTATTACCCATTTAGAAGCAACAAAAAAATAAATAAATTATGTCAATCTCGAAACAGGTCTCCACGCTCTTCGGATTCTGTCTATTTGGTCCGTTTAAAAAAAATGGCGCTATTTAAAATAAATATTTATCAAAAAAACAGCGATTTTAGTTCCTCTAATGTATTTCATATGTAAAAGAATCAAGTCATGATATCGTATCGGTAGTACTTAATTATTTAGCCAAAACTGGTCAGTACCTACCCAGTAACTATTTTCGAATAAATTCGATGGGGTAAATGTTTTCTTCTCTGTGGCAACATCGTAAGTGCCGCCATCTTGTCCGCCATTTTCTTTTTGAATATGTACACTATCGAACAAATTAACGTATTCATTTCAAATAAATTAATAAAATTTAACAAAAACATAAAAATAAAACGTGACTTTTTTGATTTTCTTTTTTTGGTAATGACATTGTTGGAGGGTGTACTTTTTGAATTCGCAAACGCCGACAGCCTATTCGTAATTAATAAGTGAAAAACTGAAAAAAATCGACAAATCTTTATTTGAAAAATATATTTTTTCTACCCCAACGTTCGCCGAGACGGACCTTTTCGATTTTCGGAAAAAAACTTATTCGAAAAAAAACATTTAATTATATTACAAAAATTAATTAATATTTTGTGTCTACGTTTTTTGGTCGGTGTCTGTTTTTTGTGATCACTTAATATGGAACGTTTTCAAAGGAAACTGTCGGTATATTACGGGGAGAATTTCTTTGCGATGAAATTTGAATTAGCGCCAAATTCGATTAGTTTTTTTTTAATTTTTCCTTACGGATTTCACTGTAGTTCTAGTGCCGACCGCTAGGGTCGCTAATAAAAAAATAAAAATTTTCCTTTCAATCAATAATATGTCGTTTCATGACGATTTTGGAAATGTCAAAAGTTTGATGGATTATCCTGGGGTTTTTTTCAAGAAATGCGGCCGTACTGACCGATTATTAACCTTCCGAAATCTGTTTTAGTAAATATTGTCCAATTATTTATCCTTCCCCGGGAGTATTTTTCATGGATTACGCTTTCCCGTGAAGAGACATGTTTTTCAAATTTTTCCAGATATTTAATATTTTTCCCCATATTTTTACGTGACGCGCGGCTG